>BMAO01016247.1:0-188316 GCA_019973975.1 Trichonephila clavata | reverse complement strand
TCGAGGAAAGGATGACTGCATGCTAATCCATCAAATGTCATATATTGATGAGATATGCAAGAAATAAGAACATTTGAATATCTCAATTTCCTCATTACCGATAGCTAAGGGAACTCAGTATAATAAACGCCAATGTCCCAAATCTAGTGATAAGAAAACAGAAATGAAGGTAATCCATATCGAAACGTTCTTGGTTGCTTGCAGGTCGAACGAGACCCGACATGTCTTGTGGAGTTAGCATTTTTTCACAGTTTCAAAATGATCCAGGTTTGAACATTGGTATGGTTTGTTGAAACTATTTGGGTATGTTAACAAAGCTAGACATTATGAATTAAGGTTAGATTGTAGAAGTATTGATATAGTGGGTTTTTTCTGATGCAGACTTTGCAGCAAATAGAGACGACAGAGTTTCAATGGGTGGACAATTCATTTGTTTAGGAAACGTCCTATTACATGGCGAACATTTAAGAGAAATTAGTAAGTTTATCGACTATAGAGGCCGAGTTTATGAGCATGGTGGAATGCATAAAGGAAATAACTTGTTTTAGATAATATAATGAATGAATGTGTAAGTAGGGACCTAATTAAACATATAAATAAACCAGTTTATTGGCTGATAATCAAGCAGCTTTAGATTTCCTCAAATCGCCAATTGAAAATTACCGCACAAAACATATAGAAGTGAGGTATCATAATGTATATATAAGGGATTTATTCTATAAGGGTATATTTGAGGTGAAATATGTTAAAAGTAAAGCAAATTTGGGTAGATATATTTACGAAGCCTTTAACACAGAATGAGTTGAATAGTTTTGTTGAAATGTTTTGTATATAAACATGTTTTTAAAATGTTTAGAACTTATGTGAACTTTTAAGAAATTAGTTTTTGGAGTTTTCTTGAACAATTGTTCATGATTAAAGTGTTTTTTTTTTTTTTTTCAATTTTGCTTGTAACTATTGATGTTGCTTGTTTTTGTGTCACCATCTAAAAATCAGTTTTTGAAATTAATCTTCATGAATAATCATTAGTTTATATAGTTAAATCGTGATCATGTTTTTATTGTAATGAAAGTATTTTGTGTAAGTGAATGTGTGAAGACATGGCGTCATGCATGTATGTATGAATGCAAATAAGGAAGAGTGAATGAACGAATAAAATGCATTGATTAATGTATAACAATTCTCATGTGTAAATATTCCATAAAATATGAATAATGCCATAAGTGTATAACTTGGTATTAATGTTATGTGATCCAGATCACTCAACTCTGTTACCTATCGATCACTTAATTCTGTTGTCTGTTTATATATTTAGAAATGGACTTTTTTGAATATATATATATATATATGAATAAGTATTGTTAAATGGTGGTATCTTAGTTTAAATAATCATGTGTTGTATGTTGTAACTAAAGTTACTTTGAACTTTTTTCTGGTCAGTTCAAGCATGAAGGCTGAAATCGAACATGTTTTTTTGAAGTATAACTTCTTTGCTCACAGAGTGAATGGGAAATTTGCCCAGTTCTGCGTAACAGTGAAAAAGCGAACGGAAGTAGTGATTCCCCCCCATCCCCCGAAATGTCGTCATGGGGAGGAGATAGTGGGTGGGAGAAAAAGAGAACAGCGGGGGGGGGGGGTTCACCACATGACTTACGTCATATCCGTGAAAAAGTTGGACGATTGCTAAGGTGGTATGGAGTGGGGCATCTTGCATTTGGACTGAAGGCACTTAGGTATTGGAGATGTTAAATGAGAGTATGCTACTCGTAACGAACTCGTGTGGCGTATTTTCGTAGTTTTTATGTAATAAAAACGTGGCATTTTCAACGAATAAAACGCACCCAAAGTATTATCATTATATCGCTCTTCCCGTTACGGGAGGTGGCCGCGGTAGCCGAGTGGTCTAGGCATCGGATCAGGGCTAGCATGTCATGAGTTTGATTCCAGTACCACTGAAGACCCACCGTGTAGGGGTGCGATGCACATTAAATCTGTCGAGAGCTCAAACGTCCGTTGGTGTGGTGTGGTAGTTAGGAAAGGGGGTGCCAGCTCAGGTGTCATCCGCGTCACTTGACCATGGTTCAAAATTACGCGGACCATCCCAAAAGCCCTTTGTGTAACTGAACAGTGGGGCGTTAATATTCACTCACTCACCCGTTACGGGAGTGTCTGGGACATTGTGTATATGTCACTAACGTTCACCCAAGTATCACTACGGATAGCGTCTTGTAAACAAACACAGTGACTTCTGTGTGAGTGTTGAATTAATTTTTATTTCCATTGAATTAAAATTAATTTTGGTCAGAATGCCTAGAGTAAATGCAAAAAGTGGAAAAAAGTTTCGTGAAAGGAAAAAAAAGCAAAACTAGCAGCAAATCCAGACGAAAGTCTATATATCACCAGGTATATATATTCTACCGCAGCTTTTATCATCTTTATCCATAAAGTTTTAGTGCTGTACACATCAGAGACTGCTGCAATCAATTGGATCCGATGATGATTAAAAGCCGATTATCTTAACTGGAGACTTTGATGTTAATTTTGCTTCAGAAGAAGCAAAGCTACTCATTGAATTCTTGAAACAGACACTGAATTTGGCAATGAATACTGATTCTAGAGAAGGAAAAAGAGTAAACGGAACCACACGATTGATGCAGTTTTCTCACATTTTCTTGATTGACTACAATCGAGGATTTTTATATCCTACTTCAGTTACCACACACCTATTGTTTCTTTCTTGGAAAATGATGATGCAGGAAATTGAAAAAAAATATTTTCATACAATAAATGAAGTTCGAATTTTATTTGATTAAAGTAAGTTCTCTCAGCAGTTTAATATAATTAGAAGTATTCCTGCATTTACGGCCAACGTCGCCAAAGTTTTACTTCTATCGCGTGGCTTTCCACGTTTTTTTATTGCATGTAGGTTTGAAAAAGGTGTATAAGTAAGTTTTTTATATTTATGTAGAATCTATTTCAGATTGTGTTATTGTATCTGTTTATGTAATATTGAAGGCCCTTGATTTAAATCTAATGTAAAAAGTGTTTGATTTCGGCATGTATAGATTTAAATATTAAAATTTCTGAAATTGTAAACTCTGAGCGGAACTGCATGTTTTCAGGTGATGAGAGGAGGGGCATTTGTTAACCAAAAAGGTAAGATTGTCTCATCCCTTTAGCCGAATGATCCATTAGCGATCACGTGTTATCCGTGACGTTTAATCACGTGATAAGAAGTCGTCAAGGAGGCGGTGACTTCCGGTCTGATTGGTATTTAAACAAGATGTTTTTGCATTCAACGCTGGCTCTCGATCCAATTTGCCCTGATGACAATTTTATCCCGATCTAATTTGCTCATATAAACATTTACTCGCAATCTCGTTACGTAAACGTCGATGCCCTTCCTACTTTTGCTAGTGAACATGTTTGTTATGCTCAAGAGTCTATTCTTAATCAATTGTATTGCTGACCTTTTTAGACTCGCTTATTATAAATATCATGAAATGGATTGTTGAATTATTATAGGTTAATAAACGATTTCTGATGGAATATATATAGTCATTCTTCAGGTTGTTAATTAATTTCACTGTATAACCTGCTGCCACGTAGTTGTGGCAAAAAACAATTATGTCCCCTAGAGGGGTGCGATCCACAGTTTGCGAAATGCTGCATTTATAGCATTAATTCACGCAGAAGGCGTAATTTCAACCCTTGTATTATATTTAGTAAATGCGTGTGCGTGTCTTTTTAATCCAAATGTGGAAATCTAGGTTTATTGAAGCAGCCTGAAGTTGCATTTCATATTCTGCGTTAATTTATTTTTGCATTTTGTTTTTGTTGCCACATACACATTTTGAGAAATATTTATAACATAAATACATAGCTAAAAATGACATTTAAATGTTTATAACTGTGTGTGAAACTTCTATGTATTCTGCAAATTTCGTAGCCTAAAAATTTAGAAGCTGTTCCTGTTTAAATGTAAGTTTTAACATTGACTCAGTTGATATGTGAAATAAGTTGCTCCCTCCCCTTCATTGTCAAGCCTTCTGATTTATGCAGTCTAGCTAAGTTTTCTCCTCTAAGAAATATTATTTTACAGGTGTTAGGTGTTCAAAACATTGCACTAGCGAGTATAAAATAAGTTTGTTGAACCCTGGATCGCATAAGCAACAGAATGCTTATAATCTGAGTAGTACATATAAAGAAAAAATTTTTAATATTTTTTATTATCTTACACTATTAAAATTCGAAGGTAAACAAACGTATGTATGTATCTATCTATCTATCTATCTATCTATCTATCTATCTATGTGCGTCTATCTTCTCACGAACAGCACCACGCAGAAAGTCGCGGAAGGTACCAAAAGATCGGGAATTTTCCGGGGAAGCCGTATTGCCTATTTATATTCCGATATTGTAATTAGTTAAAAAGATATTAATTAAAAACCTTAAAACGCCGAATTGTTTTACTCCTGCCGGTTGCTTACTTGGCCGAACTTCCCTTCCGTTTCGGCCGAGCGGTAATCTTACGTTTTCCACCATATTAAAATTGTCATCTGATTTTCGGTGTCGAAATTAGACAAAAAATAATTACAGAATCGGAAAGATCATTTATTTCGCCACAACACGGTGTAATTTTTTTTGTAAAATAACGATATTTTCTATTTTTTCGAATTTTTTAAAATAGTGTTAAAACTGATGCGTTTTTATGAAAATTATTTCTAAATCGTTGGGTATGAATTACTTTTCGTGTTATTAAATCGATATTCTACACTAATTAACTTCAAGCCTTTCTCTTTTAGATCCATTCATTTAAAAAATAAAATTCCCAAAACTTTTTTTTTTATAGAATTTTTAAAAAGTAGTCTTAATTTTTACTTCACATTGAATAACTTCGTCATTTATGAAGATAATCTCACAAAACCTTTTTTCCGTGTGTACAGTAATATTATCCGTAACATATACGAAGATTGAAAAAATTGCTTCAAAATTACGGATTAAAAAAAAAAAATTGTGATTTTCGTAAACTTATGTTTTTCTGAGAAATAAATTAAAAAGTAGTACTCTGTACATTTTTTATTTCAAAGTACGTTATTTTTGCAAATAGTTGGTGATGTTTGAGAGCATTAACGTAAAAATTACGCCCTTAAAATAAAGGTAATGATTTTTTAAAATAATTTAAAATACGCTATTTTACATTTAGCCAAACATTGGTTAATTGTCTGGTGGCGGAGTGCTGAGAGCTCCGCTACACTCAAGACTATAACTGCAGCACTGCCGTGCGCGGTCAATGCGAAGGATGATGTCCGCCTCGCAGAAACCCGCCGGTCGCCTTTTTTCATACTTGAAAATAATTAATAAGTTAGTTTTTGTAATATACTTTTTTTCGCAGATACGTGTTTAAATAATTTTAACACAGAGTGGAATGAAAAACTATAAAATTAAAATTAAAAAAATTAAATGTTTTTATCAAATAGTATTTTTTTCTTTTTGAATGTTTTTTTCAGTGAATGTTAGCATATAACTAGGTTTTCCCCCAAAAGTGGATTTTTAACACTTATATATGTTTAATCAAACATCCAAACGTTTCAAGAGCTATCTGTAGAATTTTTTTTATTAGTATTTAATGATAATGGATTTAAACTAATATATTTTTTTTAAATTAAAATGCATTCAATGCATTTCTGAGATTCATTTAAAATATTTATCAGTATCGAAATTTTTGTTCTCTTTCATAAAACTTATAGTTTACTTTAAAATAATGCGTAATTGCATGAAACTTTTTTCCCCGTGTCGAATATTTCAAAAAATTCTCACAATTTTTCTTCAAGAATTAAAATAGTAGTGAAATTTTTAATTTGAAAAATTTATACTTCCTGTCTTTTTTTCAGCACACAACTATTTTTAAAAAGGCTACAGTTTCGTTTCCGGGAAAAAACTATTTTTCTTTAAAGAATTTTATAGAAAAAAACTTTTTTTTTTTTTTTTTTACAAAAAAATGCTGTTTTGCATATTTTATGATTTTTTCTCTTCCCGTGTGTCGATTTCGCTTAAAAATTACGGATTTTAAAGATTTCTTTTTGTGATTTTCATAAAATAAAGTTTTTGCGAGAAATCATACAAGCATTATTTTTGTAACCTTTTTTCTTTAAAAATTATTGTTGTTTCCAATCAATATGTGAAAACTTGGAATTTTCAATTAAAAATTGAGCCCTCAAAAATAATGAAAACTTTAAAGACATTCTAAAGGCTTTGCGCATGCGCGAGAATCATTATTATTTTTTCCCCCTCTGTTTAACGCTCAGCGGCCAAGGTCAAACTTGCTGTTGCAATATTTTTTCCGTTATTGAAATGTGAGTGAGGGATTTTTAAAAAGTCGCACTGTTCACCTACTCCAGAGTTTTTTGGCGACGGACTTCGAAATTTTCAATTTAAAACTTTTAAAATCAGGGATTTTAAAAAAAAGCCAAAAACTTTTTTGAACAAATTTTAATAAAACACTCAAAATACTTAAATCAATCATTTAATAATTTCTTCTTTTATAAAGGTAATTGCATGAAACTTTTTTCCCCCGAGTCGAATATTTCAAAAAAATCCTCACAATTCTACTCCAAGAATTAAAATAGTAGTGAAATTTTGTAATTTTAAAAATTTATACTTTCTGTCTTTTTTTCAGCATACAACTATTTTTAAAAAGACTACATTTTCGTTTCCGGGAAATAAAAAATTGCAACGAAAGAATTGGAAAGTGAGTGGGTGATTTTAAAATTCACCCTGTTTGCCTATTCGAAAATTTTTGGTGACGGACCTCGAAATTTTTAACCATTCTCAAGTGACGAGAACGACACCTGAGCTTTCACCCATCTTTAATAATTACCACACCACACCAACGCAAGAACAAATTTCGAAAAAGGGATTTTTTATGACATAGTTAGAGAAATCACTCACATCGCGCGCATACACACACACACACAAGTGCTATCGGCCTGAAGGAAACACGAAATTTCCATGGGGATGAAATTATTCACTCAGGAAAAGGAAAGAATTGGAAAGTGAGTGGGTGATTTTTAAATTCGAACTGTTTGCCTATTCAAGGGTTTTTGGTGATGGACCTCGAAATTTTCAACCATGCTGAAGTGACGAGGACGACACCTGAGCATTAACCCATCTTTTAGAATTACCACATCACACCAACGCAAGAACAAATTTCGAAAAAGGGAGTTTTTATGACATAGTTAAAGAAATCACTCACATCGCACGCCCGCACACACAAGTGCTATCGGCCAGAGGGAAACACGAAATTTCCACGAGGGTGAAGTTATTCAGTCGGTAAAAGCCCGTGCAACGCAGGGCTAAGCGGAGAGGAAAGAAACAAAGAAATCAAAATAATTTCGGAAAATAATATTGGAAGTGCTGAATTTGTGAAGTTGAGTGAATATTAACGTCCCACTGTTCAGCAACACGAGGCCTTTTGGGGACGGTCCGCGTAATTTTGAACCATGGTCAAGTGACGCGGACGACACCTGAGCTGGCACCCCCTCTCATAACTACCACACCACACCAACGGGAGGACGTTTGAGCTCTCGACATAATTTATGTGCATTTCTCCCCTACACGGCGGGTCTTCAGTGGTACTAGGATCGAGAATTTGCGAAGAGAAGGGAAAATGTTAAGCAACAAAGCCATGACACGCACTCACGGGACATGCATTCACATCGTTCGCGTGAAACCCCACAAAAGTGTTGGCGTTAGACTAAAAGGAGGAAATTAACATGGGGATTAAGTTATACCCTCGGTATAAGCCCGTGCAACGCCGGGCCATGAAAGCTAGTATTATAATAAAAACTGCAGAAGTTACTGAAAAAAGGCAGTCTAATGCTAAATTTGTTTTTAATTTCCTTGTGGAATCCTCTTTGAGAAATACGATTTTAGGTACTCTAGTGATTATATAAACTCCACAGGAAACATGAATCTATTTTGCATCCATATTTACTTTTCTTACCAAATTTTTATTTTGAATTGTGAGGGCCCTGGATATGCTTGGCGGAACCCCAGAGGTCCGTGGAACACAGTCTGAAGATTGAAGTAGAAGTTATATTGGCGTTGTGAGAAAGCACTGGGGGGGGGGGATTTAGATATGTGAGGGCAACCACCAATGTTTTTAAAAAAAGAAACAAACGCATTTTGCACCTTTTTTATAGAAGTAAATGATGTCGACAGTTGTACCCACTATAGATCTTAAAAACAACCTGAAAGATCTTGTTATTTTTTAAAGCACTGGTGCCTAAACATTTGCATACATCAGCACATTTTTCCCACAATCACCTTCCATAAATAATATGCATTGACGTCTAATTTTTTAAAAAATCTGTGAAAGGGTTCGGCTCTTGTGGTTGTCTTTTGTTAGAAAAAGTTGAGCAGTCAGGAATTTGTAAACAAACATTTCTCTGACTAACTTTGCACCATCAAACCATGACTGTTTTTTTAATAGATTTGTTTTTCAAAAACGTTTCCCGTAAGTTATGCCCCTATGTGAAACAAGGCATTTTAATACAAAAAGAGGATCCAGAAATTTATATTTAATTCCTTAGTTCAGTGATTCTCAAATTTTCAACCCAATATTGAATCATAATTTTCATTGCAACCCTCCCTCTATACAATAACAATGCTTTGAATTTATAATATTTTATTTTGAAGCTAGAGCTACAATATGATTGCTATCAATAAAATTTTTTTAAAGGCTTTGGCATGCAATAAAAGGACCTTGACAGTGTTTGTGAAGGACTTACTTATTTCAGGTAATTGCTTATGCATTTCTTTTCTTCCCACCCAAAATACATATCAAACACGTGCCTATGTGGAAAAAAGTTCCAATGAGTAGCAAATCACGTAACTTTTAATCGACAGTTAAGGGATTAGCTATAAACAGTACAAATTATCAAGATAGGCGTTAATTTTTTAATGTAATTTTATATGTGACAAGCCCATCAGGTCACTTGTAATTATTAAACTTGTTCTTAATTTAGTATTGTTAAATTAATTCAAAAAATACATTGTATAGTACTGATACATTTATAACTGTATAAGTTATATCAGAGTAAATGTGTATTTTATTTTTTTTATTGTGTCAAAATGTATTTGGTTTGTTTACTTTCAGTAAACTAAAAAATTTTTAAAATAATCTTTTTTTTCGACTTTTCAATATGCTTGCACCCCCCTAGAGGAATGCTGACTTAGCCCCTTACCGTGTTAATTACACTACTGGCCACCGTAAATGCAACACCAAGAAAGATAAGAGATAGCACAACAAAATTTATTTTGTAGATAACATGTTGACCAAGTATCAAATGATTAAATTTATAGGCTTCTGTGAAGTGTGGTTCCTGCCAGAATCAGTAGCCAGAGTAGCCGCCATTGTTGGAGATCACCGCTGCCACACGCTTCGGCATTGATTCAAAGAGACTTTGTATATGTTCTTGGGATACAGCAGACCAAGCAGCTTCCACACGTTGCCAAAGTTGATCTGATGTGGCAGCCGGAGGTGTAATCTGGGTCAATCGTTGAGCAACCATGGACCACATGTTTTCTATCGGCGAAAGATCTGGAGAGCAAGCCAGCCAGGGAAGCAATTCAATCTGGTGATTGACGAAGAACCTTTGGACAATGCGTGCCACGTGTGGTCGTGCATTATCCTGTTGAAATATGGCTGTGGCCAAGCCCTGAAGGTAAGGAAGGACAACTGGCTCTAACACCTCGAAGATGTAGCGCTGGCTGTTTAAAGTACCGGCAATGCGTACTAGAGGAGTGCGAGAGTGATATCCAATACCGCCCCATACCATAATACCTGGTGCAGGACCAGTGTGGCGGTGCATAATGCAGCTGTTCAGCATCCTCTCTCCACTGTGTCTCCAGACTCGAATCCGACCATCGTGGTGTTGCAGACAGATGCGTGACTCGTCAGTAAAGACAGCTTCATTCCATTCTGCCGCCCACATCCTTCTTTCATTGCACCATTGGCGGCGGAGATGTCTGTGGTTTTGCCTCAAAGGTTGACCAAGCAATGGACGTCTTGTGGACAGACCACTCTGCTGTAAACGGCGTCGAATGGTACGTGCAGACACTGAATGATGCATTACAGACTCAATGTGCTGTGCTATGGTTCGTGATGTGACTGAGCATTCCGTCACTGCCATGCACACAATTTGCCTGTCCTCACATGAAGTGGTGCACTGAGGTGGATGCGATCCACCACGTCGGTCCGTCGTACCCTCCTGCATCCAACGGTCACATATCCGCATTACAGTTGTTTGTTTCGTCCAACACGACTACCAATTTTCCTGAAAGATAATCCACAATCTCAGTAGGCCACTATCCTTCCTCTGTTGAACTCGGATACTTGATCAAAAGCTGATCGCTGTTTTCTACGAGACATAACTGATCGTTTTTTGAAAAAACCACAAGAAAAACACAATTGCCGAACTTGAAATCGTCGAAATCTCCAAGCCTTGAATAGCGCTTTGAGGTGGCGCCACAGGCGTGTGTGATGTGTGTCTGCGCTGAAATCCTAATCATTTGCATATCTCACCTCCGCTAATGCATTTTGTAAATTTCATGTTATTTGCATGCTTCCTTCAGGGTGTTGCATTTACGGTGGCCAGCAGTGTATTTTCTCTGTATTAGCAGAATTTATCTACCCAACGGTTCTTCATAACATCTCCTGTATGCATCATGTTTAAGACTGAATAGATGAAGCAGTGTTGAACTGTTTCCAAATATTTAGCCTTATACATTCATTTATATATTAAATATCAAAATTGTCCATTATTGTCAGTTTTGGTATATGGACAAATCATTCTTTTATTTTATTCATTGCTCTAAGAATTTCAGATATATTTATTCATACAACAGGTTTAAATACTTGTTAAAAATAATTTTAAAACATTTTTTGCCGCATTCAGAAATTGGCTATAAATATATTGGAATTTATCGGCTTATACAGTCAACTTTTTTTTTAAATCAATTCAACGTATTTTAGATAGAGTATGTGGTGTTTAGGTTTAAAAATTTCCTTTCAAGATATAATGGTAATTTGCAACAAAATTAATTTCTAATGAAAAAATTATTTAAAATTTTTTTCTTGGTTTTATTATTTTTACCCCTACTTGTATATTAAAAATAAAATAACATTTATCAAACTATGAAGAATCACTTTAAATTAATGTAGAGGAGAGAAGAAAATATTTTTTTTTTTGTGAATTTCAAATGGATTTTTTCATTAAGAATTTTTAATCTAAATACCATACAAACGCACTCTTAATATTATGAGCTATAACACATTTGGATATTTGCCAGCAAAAGTAAAGTCATTGACATGAGATAAATTTTTAATTACATCAATACCTATGTTACACTCATGAGCCAAAACATTATGACCCCCTGTCAATAACGAGTTGGCTTGCAACACGGCTTCAACCTGCCTTGGCATGGATGCCACAAGTCCTTGGTAGTTGGCCAGAGACAGAATGTACCAGATGTTTAAGCAACGGTCGCGCAAATCCGAGATATTGCGAATTGGTGGTCTTTGAACTCTGAGCTGCCGTCCCATGACATCCCAAATATTTTCTATTGGATTCAGATCCGGTGAGTTAGGCAGCCAGAACATTAACTGGAATTCAGCATCATGTTCCTGGAACCACTCTGACACAATTTTAGTCTTGTGACACGAGGCGTTGTCCTGTTGAAACATTCCATTTCCAGCTGGAAAAACAGAGGCCATGTAAGGGTGCAACTGGTCTGCAATGATGTTCAGATACCCTGTAGCATTCATGGTCTGCTCTACCCCAACCATGGGTCCCAGAGACACCCAAGAGAATGTCCCCCCCCCAAAGCTTAATACGACCACCACCGGCCTGTGTATGACCTACTGTACATTGAGGGAGCAACTGTTCGCCTGGAAGACGGCGTATCCTGACACCGCCATCGGCGTGATGAATGACAAACCGTGATTAATCTGATCAGGCAACTTTCTCTTCCACTGATCCTTGGAACAGTCGCGATGTTCCCGGGCCCATCGCAGGAGCAGTTGGCGATGACGCTTGGTCAGCAAAGGCACACGAGTGGGACGTTTGCTGCGTAGCCCCATATCCAACAGTGTCTGCTGAACAGTGTGCTTTGATACTATTCTACTTGGCCCTGCATTGTATTGGGCTGTTAGCTGAGCCACTGTCTGGCTCCGGTTTTGCTTCACTATGCAAGACAGTCTCTGATGACCTTTTTCTTTGATAGCGTGTGGACGTCCAACACCATGTCATCTACTGCAGGTTTCACCATCATTCATCCACTTTGCATAAGTACTAACAACTGTAGATTGCGAACAACCCACGAGTTGTGCAGTTTCAGAAATACTTGTTCCAAGCCTTTGAGCCATTACAATCTGCCCTCTATCAAAGTCCCTTGGATTTGCAGCCTTTCCCATCACACACAGAAGTAAGTGAAAGAATGATTCTTCAAACTCTCCAGCAGCAGTTAAATACCACTTCCACTTAATCACGTGCCTTCCACGTCATCCAGGCGAGTTCATTGCAAAATGTAAGGGTGGTCATGTTTTGGCTCTTGAGTGTGCGTGTATATTGATAAAAGAAAAAAAACCCTCCACTTTATATTGTATGTATGTGTAGTGTGCGGCTCATAGATTAAATGTCGTCATAAAGGCGCTGCCAGCTCCGTTGATGAATTTTCTGTTATTTTTTTATATGGTACAAGAGGTATGTAATTACTTTTCTGCGTCCCCATATTGACGATATTTACCAAGAAAAAAACACATGAAAAGTCTAACTTTAAAATGGTTACGGAAAACAAAAAATGAAGGTTGTATTAATGCTATTAGACCTCTTAAACAAGACCTAAAAAATTATTACTGCATTAAATGCCTTAACTGAAGATACCAGAGACAGGGGAAAAAATTGAAACATTTAAATTTGTGTTCAGTTTTAATTTGGTGTGGTTTATCATCAAGAATTGATGTATTGAGTAAATTTCTTCAAAATCGTAACCTATACATCGTGGAATGCATTGAAGGCTTAGATAATCTTAAAAAATATTTAGTTTCTCAAAGATCTGGTGATAACTTTAAGATATCTGTCAATTCAGTAACAACACTTGCTAGAGATTTAGGTATTGATCCTGAATTCCCATCTTGAAGCTCAGGAAAATGGTCAATTTATTTGTTTATGAGAGTCGCTTCAAATTTCTTCGAGCAAATCGTGATATCTTCAGCTAATGGACGATTTACCTTATTATCTGAGTGGTATTCGATATTCTGCTTTCTGTATGAGTTTCACAACATTTCTGATGACGATCTCATGAATGCCTGAAATGGACTTGAATATTAAATTACAGGTACAGGAGGAAGGAAGTATGAAAGATAGAGACGGCAAACAACCATTTAATGATATGACTTCATTTAAAGATATTTTTCCAGGTATTAGAAATTATAGTCAAGAATCATCTCCAAATTTTGCTCGAGCAATGAGAGTTTCTTACCTGTTTTTCTAGCTTCCGGGGAAAAGTTTCAGTGAATGAAAAATTATTAAAAATTACTCGAGAAATAATTTGACACAAGAAATGCTTTCAGATTTAGCCATCATCTCTATTGAACCCGAAACCTCAGAAAAAATGGATTTCACCAAAACTACTGACAAATTTGCTTCTCAGAAAGCCAGAAAAGTTATTTTATAGTTATTTATTAGGTAGTCTTTGTACAAGGATTGATTTATATACTTTTTGTTTCACAAGATTTATGCTTCGTTACTTTTTTTATTGGATTATATTATCTGAGTAAATAGTTATTTTGAATTTCTAATTATAAAATATCTATTTTTATTTCAAAGAATTTTTGTTTGTTTATTGTTTAATTAAAGTACTTTGCTTCTATTATGACATTAGCTAGTAAAAAAAAAAAGGGTTCTGCAATTAGAATTGTATTTAGATTTCATTAATGTTTTACTTTAATACAGGAAGATGAATTTATAGTGACAATGTTAAGTATTAGTCAAAATATGAAAAATTCTCTAGAGGAGCGGCAGATTAGGTCTTTGCACACTGGCAGCCGACACCCTAGGATCGGCCCTGACCGCTAGGCTACTGCGGCCCTCCGAAAAAGAAGATCGGCTAATAGAAATAGACAGCAACAAATAAGTTATGCTTATTTTGAAATGATAGTCATAACAAAAAGCAAGGACAGCATAAGCTCAGTAGGTTGTTGAACCACCGCAAAAGTTGATAAACAAGGGCAACACATCTAGGTAGAGTCAATGAAAATACGGATGGCATCTTGGCTCTCCATTCCTTTCCAAATATTTGTTACAGCTCGTCATCTGAATCTGATAGTGAAAGAGCAAGCAAGAAACATCCAATCACATCGCAAACGTGTTTGATTAAAGCAATACCAAAGGAGAATGGTAGCCAGGAAACTATCTGTACATTTTGCTGAGCATGTTGGCTGATGTATTCAGTATGCGCGGTTGGGCCATAGTAAAGAACAATGGATATACACCTCTATCGAAGATAGGAGAGTGTCACCAGCCATGGCACATCATCCACATATCATTGGACCGTCAGTGTCCTGAATATGAACGAGAGCTGACCTGTTATCATACACGATGGCGCCCTAAGGCACGATGTTGTATTAATGCATGATGGGTTGTTCCAGAAATGCGGTTGAATCAGACCTATCACCACGTTGGTGCCACATTCATACACAATGATTATTTATATTTTTTATAATTAGTAAACTTATTAATAGTGATAATGATAATTGTTTAAAATGTGAAATTTGGGACATGAGGGGCGAGAAGAAAATTAAAAACCAGTATTAATTGCTTGTGCAAAAAAAAAATTGGTTTTTTTTTTGGTAAAATTAGCAAGATTTTGTATCTTTAGCTATTTTTTCCTTTAATAAACAAAACTTAATAAATAGTAAACATATTTTTCATTTTCAATATTTTTACACTACAAGTAGAACTATTACTAAGCACAGTTTGCAAAATATTATCCAAGATTTTTATCCAAATAATATACTTAGAAGTCAGTTTTGAGAAAATTCATATGTTGATCTTTAGAGTCATCTCTATTTCAACACCAGACACTTCTGAAATGCTTTTGTCTTCTGATTGACACAGCATTCCACCCCTTTAGAGTGATGGGGAAACTTTTGAAATCTTTATCTGAGTCATTTATTACACCATAGTCTTAAGGGACAAATAATGTGATTGCAATTGTTGCTCGAAAACTTCAAACTAGAAACTCCATAACAATCACTGACCAATAATACTATTTTTAGGTTTATTCTCTTTTGCCGTGATTTTTTGATTGGTGACAAGATGGAGAATTGAACAGATAATCTTTATCTAAACTATCAGATCCCTCCATGGTTTCTTTTTTTTTTGGTTCGGGGTCAGGGTGTTCCGATTTGTGGGTCTCTAGGGTTTTACTCGAAGCACTCTAATAGGTCTGAGGTTCTTTGCTCTTTTTCTTTCAATCTTTTTTGCTAATTGAAGTGTTCATCTTCTGTCAGTCCAACAATTCAAACTTTCATTCCAGGAATATAAAGTGTAATCCAAAGAAATTTGGAATTAATTGAAAAAAGAAATTAAAGAAATCTATTAAGGAAATTAATTAAAATCATGCATTTACACAAATTTGAATTTTTTGGCTAATGTGGTCTATAACAGGACATTTACCAGCTGCTATGTGCAAGCTGCTGCCAAAAGTGACGGGAAACCCCAAAGTCAGGGATATTTGGAAAATTTCAATAGTGTTATTTGATAAATATCTGTGCAGAATATTAGATC
This sequence comes from Trichonephila clavata, assembly GCA_019973975.1. Lineage (NCBI taxonomy): Eukaryota > Metazoa > Arthropoda > Arachnida > Araneae > Nephilidae > Trichonephila > Trichonephila clavata. The sequence continues at coordinate 172,462 of BMAO01016247.1, read as the reverse complement.
GGTTTGTTTCCAAGTGAGGGTTTTTTTGTTGATGTAGAAACCTGGATGGCATGCAATGCAGAAGACTGTGGATTTCAAATGCTAAATAATGACAAGATTGTGACTTTTGTGCAAGAAGAATAAGACCCTGTCGACAATGAAACGAATGAAGATGAGGACAACAACAATGAAAGTAGCAAGGATCCATCAAATGCTGACATGTTTCTGCATTAGAGACAGGTATGGAGTGGTACGAACAACAATCAAAGTGTTGTCCTACTCAACTACTGCTGCTGAAGAGAATCAGAGACCTTGCAGTGAAAAAACGAAGGTGTACAATGGTACAGAGAAAAATAAGTGATAATTTTCCACAATCAAGGTAAAATTGCGACATTTTGCACCTATTTTGCTTTTTCTTCAGACATGTTTCCCATATGTGATGATTTTCAATATTTGCATAGTGTCCAGTATCCCATACTGCATGGATTGCATTTGGTTGTTGGTTATCCGAACAATTGTGTATCCAAACGGTGTCCAGTCTGAATTGATTAGGATAAACGACATTCTACTGTATGTATTGTAGTCTATGATGCAAACTATACATATATATTGTAATCTAATAAAAAAGAAAAAGTCATATTTTCCTCGAAGGTTAATCAAGTTAGAATTAATAAATCAAGCATTTCTGAACATTATCTTTTCCAATTTTATTTCCATTAAGAAGATCTTACTGTAATTTTAAAAAGTTACATTTATTCTTAACTCTTAAAGCAATAATTTAGGAAAGGTGAAAATCAAAGGAAAACTTTCCTAATTTCTTAAAACTTTTCTACCACAAATTGCAATCAAATGTTGCATTGGACAATATCATTCAGTGAGAAGTTTTGGGAATTCAACAGTTAATTCTTAACAGTGGTCGATCTTTGCACAAACATATAATAAATTATTTAAAAAATAACTCGAATTCCGACTTGAAACTGCTTGTCTATGAATCTATCCAAATGTCATATTACATCTGTTGATGATTGAGTGAAAGTCATGATACTTTTGTGAATAGATAAAAGAAGTCTCCATTTTCATAACAGCCTGAATATGACATGTTAACAGCTAATTTCATAAAAGAAAAGCCAGTATTACATACATAATCTGACAGTGATATACCAGCTTTTAAACCCCAATATGTCTAAATTTTTTCAAAAATCTTACTTCAAAACTATTTTTTTTCAATAAAGTGGAAATAAAAATATGTTTACTATTTACAATGGTTTGTTTATTAAAGGGGGAAAATACAAATTTGAAAAAAAAAATTATGCAGTATTGCTAATGTTAAATAGGATAAAAATAAAAAGGAGCTTTTTGTATAAACAATAAATATTTTGAATTTTTACAGGTTTTAATTTTTCTTCTCCTCCAACACAAACTAAACGCATGATAGGTCATCCTAAAAACATCATTCATTAGTGGTTATTCTGGAGTCTCTGTGAGCAACACAACTGCTTTTCTGTCATATTCTCTTCAAGATTATGGGGCAATAAATAACTCAGCTACAAATTTCCATAGCTTCTCCATCATACTCAAGCGATAGAACATTGTGTCAAACTTATGATTAATCCATTCGAAAATAGCGTAGAGGGGTGAAGCAAGAAATTGTATCAAGAAGATTTTTTTTAAAGAAATCAATACCCGAATTTTCTAAAAAATCTGAGTTGTACATTAGAATTAAAATATTGCATAATCTTACAAATTATATAGTTAGTAATTAGATACATATATGATGTTAAAATACCCCAAATGTAAAATGTATTCAGGTTAGCTAATCAAAGGCGAAAATATAGTTAAATAAAATTATAAATAGAATTAATAAAGTTAAATGAAATTAATTATTCTCTCACTCCTAATGCTACAAACTTCCCATTTAGAAAGGAAAGTAAAATAATTATTAAAAAATTGACCAAAAAAAAATAGCCAAATTTTTCCAATTTCCAAATTTTAAGTAAGATGCACAAGAAGAAATTTTTATTGGAGAAATTTGGTGGGCTAAAAAATAAAAAACTTTTTAGCCCACCCTAATTGTATATGTATCTACTAATCACACAGTTCCCTGTTATGAAACACAAGATCTTTAAAAGTCATTTATAGTTAATGAACACCCCCCCCCCCATGATTTAACATAACTTTTTATGAAAACAAGACTCAATTTGAGATTCATTTTACTTATATTTACCGTCCATAAACTATAATTAGTTTCCAACAAACAATCTCATTTATAGAAATTTATTAACATTTTACCTGGATATTAAAGGAAGCAACAGAATCATCAAGAAAATGGACTTGTACTGGAAGTCTCTTTCCCAAACTCCGACTCTCTGGAGAGGATGGTGTAGGATACATTCCACTAGGACTGCTGTGAGAGTGGGGAAGGGAAGCCCCACCTCCACCATGAGATGACATGTCAGAATGTATTTATAACTCCATTATACCTGCATCTAAAGCTGGAATACAATGAAATTTTATTGAACAACTAAATCAGAATAAACGCAGATTATATATTACAAAAATATAATTTTATCTTCTCATTTGTAAATTAAAATATTATATACTAAATTAGACATATTGTTTTGAAATATAAACTTTTTGCTTCAAGGGGAAAATATAAATACTTTTAACTTTTAAAAATAAAGCACACACAGTCTTCATAAACTTCTCATTTTGACCAGAATACTACTTAATAGGTGTTTTCTTTGGTCAAAAATTGTAAATCAAAATGTGAGCTAACATAAATAAATGAAGTTAACAGTAAAAATGTAACATTTAATTCAGAGTATTAACTAAAATGATACACAGTTCCCAACTTAAAGTAATGCTGTCATTTAAATAGATAAATTTAGCATAAAAAAATCCAGAATTTGATTTTTTTAAAAAGTTATTTTACTATCATTCAAAGTATTTCAATAGAATCAATAAAAGAATCAATTAAATTATGAATGTCATATTACAAATATTTTTTAAATAATTCAATTTTTTTCTTCATCATTGTTACGGTTTTATTTTTTACAAAAAGACATCCCATATAAATTTCATTGACATACTTTGAATGTACTCAGTTCTATTCAATATTTTTAAAAAATGACCAGAAATTTGCGGCTTTCCAGAAAAAAATTTTTCTTGTATTTTTCTTTATATCAATCTTTTAAAAGAAATTGCAAGGCATTGCAAATTACCTCCATGCCTCTCAAAAAATTTGAAATATGTTAAAAACTTGATGATAATTTTAATACAAATATCATTGTTTGCAAATTTTATTTCTTAACATTTACTTTTAATTAAAAATACTATTTAATATAACACTACAATAAATGCAACTTTTCATAAAAAAAAATAAGTAAAAGAAAAACAATTTTAAGTTTTAGTATATAGAATAAGATATATAAAAAAATATTATTTAATTAATTAACTGTTATGCGAAAACATTATTTTCCAAATAAATTCTGAGAATTTTGAATATAAACACATCAGAAAAAACAACTTCAAAATATTTTTTATTCAAGGTAATCAATGACACATTTTCAAAGAAGAGAAAAAAGAAAGTTATTTTCAATTAATTTACTCCTTAATCAGAATGAAACCAATAAGAAAGAAACAAAAATTACTACTACTAAACACAGACTACAAACTTACTAATAAATAAAATCAGTGACAAACACAAAGGAGGAGTTTGGGAGTTCAAACCCCACCCCAAGACCAACAGACTTTTAGTTTTTAAGAGTAACGATTGTGCCTCGGCACTTTCCTCAATGTGTTTTTAAGAACAAATAATGCCCCATCCATAATAGTCAGTAAACCACTGTACAAAGTATTAAATAGACTAGAGTTTTTCAAATGAGGTTGTGTGATTTAATTTTGAGATTCAGTGAAATTCTTTAACACAAAGATTTCTATTTTAAAAAATCCATATACAACACAGTCAAAAATCAAAGAAATCAATAAACACTACTAAAGCTTTGAAAAAAGTCTGCATCCAGACGAATTGAGCATCCATCCAATATTTAAATCTTAAATGGAAAGTAAATAAGAGCACTTTCAGCTTATTAGATAGAATGCTTGATTTTGTCTTTAATTAATGGTAAAATTACATCCATGTATGTGTAGGTCGAAAAATAATTGCTTTCATTTATATGAACAAATCTATGATGAACAATTTAATGATTTATGCTGTAACACACAGTTATGATCAAATATTAAAAGCAATATCATTTTTAAGGCTTTAATCTAAACTTTTAAAGTATAATTGAAAATATCTGAGTTTACTTCAATTCAATATGAACAATCTGTTTTAAAATATTCAGTCATCTTGCTAAAAGATGAGGTATTTTTCTACGTACACAAAAGCCACAATGAACTGAATAACACTTTAATAAGATTAATGTATATATATCGTACATAAGGAAGCATGCACCAAAACTCAATTTAACTAAACATAGTTTTATACATAAACTGTAACTTTTCTACTTGCATCAAGACAGTATTCAAAATGTATGTTATTTAAGAAGATCTTGAGCATATACAACAACCAAATACATACTTAAGCTAATAAAATTTTAACCACAGCTGAAAATTGTACGTATGTGTGTGTGTTTGCATGCATATGTGTGTTATATTGCTGGGAAATAAAATATCAGTAGCTTTATTATTGAAAATAAAAGAATTTCTTTCAAAAATTCAAGAAGAAAGCTCCCCTTGATAGGGTTTTCTATCTCAAACTTTGATATCTTCATCACTCATATAAAAAAAAAATTCTTCAAATTAGTAATTTCAGGACATAAACTGGTTTTCAATCAATTATAACAAATTTGAAATTACATGCATGTGCATGTGTGTGAAACTATGAGAAATTAAAGAAAAGAAATTCTTCAATAATACTTTTTTAATGCATGGGGATAGCCTTGAAATGTCTTTGAATGAAATAGAACAATAACTGAAAAGTCTAAAAATAGTTTGATCAAATTCAATAAAATATTTATAATTTAGTTACCTTTTAAGTCAAGACTCGTAACAAATAAAACACATTTTTTTAAATTCAAGAAAAATCCCTTTATATATTTACATATAACTTAGGCAATCAATAAAATGTATAATCTTATTACAGGCCCAACCCCCCTCCAAAAATAGCAATTAATCACTAACTAAAGTAAATTTTAAAAAAGTAAGAAAAATCAACTGCTTTCACTTATTTTAAATTACAAAATAACAGAATGTTTCACAAAATTATGACATAAGTAGTGTGACAGATCTTTACGCGACCTTCTGAATAATCCTCTTGGGGAAACTTTGGGGCTAGCTTTTGCGTTAATTCACAGCCATCCCTCAAGAAGAAACCTTGATATGTATATTAGTTTGACTATAAAGTCAAAAAAAAAAAAAAAGGTTTTGTAAAAGTAAGATAGAAGGAACAGAGGAACTGATACGGTGATACATAGATGAGATTTATTTCATTATCACAATGTGAGTTAAGGAAGGATACCATTATAATAAATCAGTGGATTGAGAATTAATAATCCAAGATAGAGTAGATTAGATAAAATTAAGCAGATTATTAGTGCTTGTTTCCTTAGTGTAGATTGCTCTCTTTATATCACTCTTAAGGTCTCCTCTTGTAGTTTCACTTGTGGTTGATTAATGTGCTTGAATAGTAATAAAATATTAATTATTATGGAAGTTTCTGGTGATGCTTTGTTTCCCCCCACGCCCTTAGATCAGCAGGATGGTGAAGGAGCAGCTTCAAATAGAACATGCTCACAGTAGTTTTAAAAAAAATAGATCAACAAATTGTAATTTAAAGAATTATTTTCAAATAAATAACAATATAAATATTACTGTAAGGGCAGATGAATATTTTAGCCAAGGAGCAGTCGGGTGGGGCACAGAGTCACCTCAGGCTCACAAAATTGTTGATTCTGGGAAAACTGTTTATTTGTTACCAATGGCCTTGACAGTATCCTCCTACATGACAGCCTTCATTGGAACTAAAATGAATTTATCACATATCTTCCTCTTTTTTGGGAGTGGCAAACTGTTTTTTTACAACCTTAAGGTACTTGTTTTGACTGAGTTCCATGTGCAACCGTTTTTGTTCCAAAGTATTATCTATGAACATGCTACATTTTTCAACTGTGAACAACTTAGTGGGTTTGATTGCTGTGTTGTATGAATTGTTATGGTTTATAAATATAAATGAGCAAAATATAAAAAAAAGAAATGGGCATCTGTGATCTCTATTCAAAGAAGTCAAGCAAAGGGAAAACTCGCAGAAATAATGCATATTAATCATGATAGCAAAAGTAAATTTGAGAAAAGCAATGAACATGAAATGTTTGAGTTGAAAGGAAAATTTTCAAATGCTACCTAAAGAACTCCCATCAAGAAAAATATGAAGCCACAAGTGTACCACAAGAAGACACACTTTGCCCTGTCAAAAAGACACAAGCAAGAAAAAGTTCAAATATGATACTTGTCGATCCTCAAAGAACAATAAAACTACACAATAACTTCAACAAAATATAACAGTTTTGTCTACAAATAACATTCCTGTAATGTTAGCAAAAAGTGCCTCTGATTTGTGTCCTTTATTAAAGTCATGCACATTTGAAACTTTTTGGTTCCGTTTGATAATTTGAGAAAAATATCAATCAAAGAAAAATTCAAAAGTCCTTAAAAGTAGGTAAATATACTTTCTCTAAATTAAATTAATAATAAAAAAGGTTTGAGGTGACTCGGTCACCCCACATGACCATTAACATTAGTAACGAGTGCATTCCTGCTCCCGGGTTAATAAGAAACAAAAAAAATTTAATTTACTTTAAGGCATAAAAGTAACAAAAAGTATTTTAAGATTATGTGTTAAATTGTAATTCATAGAATTTTTTTTGGTTTTATGATGGTAAATAGATACGTAGGAATTATAAAAAACTAAACAACCCAAAAATACTTTATAAAATATCCATAAACTTTAAGTAAATGAAAATTTAGTATTTGAGCCATTGCATTGTATTAAAGTAAGAGTTCAATCTCATCAAATTACACTGGATGATCTATATTTTAAATCAGTGGTCTTCAAATCTTTTTAATTCACAGAGTCCCTAGAGCTATAAGGTGTTTTCACGGAACTGCATTCCCCACACACACTCAGAAAAACATATCTAAAAATAATATTTAAAGTAGATCAACATGTTATAGGTACTTTGTGTAAAGGCAATTTTAAAAAGAGCTGTATTTGTTATCAAAAAATTTTAATCTAATTTACTCAATAAAAATATTAATTTATGATCCAAGTGTCACCTACCCATACAATTTATTTAGTAACTGGGATACCAGCTTGCATTTTTTCACACAAACTGTCAAAGTTTAGGTCTATTGAGATTATCTGCAACCACATAGCATATTCTGCATTTAATTTGTTTTTGTAGCCACTCACACTGAGAAACGTTTTTCATTTAAATGAATTGTTCTGTATGGCATTAAGAAGTTTATAGCTGTGTGTGAAATTCTATTTATTTTGCATGAATTTGCAAATCTAAAATTAAGAAGCTGTTCTTGCTTAAATTTAGATTTTAACATCCAATCTGTTGATATGTCAATAAGAAGTTCTCCTTATTACAGGTGTTTTATTTCCCCCCAAATGCAAAAACGGAGCATTTTCCCATAAGAAAGCTATTTAGTTTTGCAGGGCATTTGTACTAACGAGTATAAAGTTATTCTGTGAATCCTGGGATGGTAAACAATAGAATATTTACACAATCTAATAGGTAGTATATATAAAGATAAAAAAAACATTATTCTTTTGTTATATTACAATAAAAGCTTAAAAAGTATTGCAAAATAAAGTTATAAAGTATAAATAAAAAAAATCAGTTTTAATTAGACAAATGAATCCATTTTGTATACACATTTATAATTTTCTTTTCGATTTTTTTTTTTTTACTGCAACTTGTGGAACATTGTTTGGACCACTGTTTTAAACCAATAAATTTCACTTACATTATTTTTGAAGCAAAATATTAAATCCCTAATGCCTCATATCAATGTATTCAGTAATTTTCAACAACCTACTTTTTTAAAGAAACATATTCAGAGAGGTCACTTTCATCTCTTTTTTATAGTTATACTAATCATACTGAAAAAACAACATTTTAAACAATCACTTCTTACTAATTTGGAGCTCATTGTACGATCAAGAATTTTACTTTATTATATTATTATATTTAATTAAAATGGAATTCATTCAAAAGCTAGGCATTTTAAAATCACACACACAAATACATAATTTAAATTATATATAATACATATAATTGGGATGTATATGAAATTGTTTATTGCAGAGATCTACCAATTCATATAACCTTCAAAAAATTCAATCTTATTTCTTTCTCAATGGTTAACTTAATTGTTTTCAGCAAAAAATTGCCTCTTAGTATTTTCTTAAAATGTAAATAAATAATGCATTTAGCTAGTTTCTTATATAGCTAACATGCCTTCATAATTCACCATTCCAGTATTACATACATCGATTTTAAAAAAAATGATAAGTTACTTTAAGTCATTAAAATATTTAAACTGATATCCTTATGAAGACATAAGCAGTTAAAGAAACACAATTTAGATACATAAAAGTTCCAAAATTTAGATATATAAATTAAAAACTGATGAAATCAAACAAAGTGCAAACTTACAATTAATGAAGTAAAGAAATGGTTAATTAAAATTAATAATAAATAAAAAGAAAATAATTTTTATAAAAATCCATAGGATGTACCTAGCAGCAACACAGATGCAGACTGAGATATTGACACACCAATTCACGGGACTTCTTAAGGTGATGGTAAAAAAGAGGTGGGTAAACCATAAACATAATGGTGGGCAAGTTTCATATACCAATTCCCCTTTGAATTTGCAGGAAGCATATGTAAATTACTTCTCATGGGCACAAAATTGGGAAATGCTATCATAATGAGTTATTCTGGAGGAATAAGTAAAATTTTGATTAAAATATTCAAGAGAAAAAAGTAACCGCGCGATGTCTAATAAATCAAATTCCTAATTCTAATAAATTACCTATTCAAAGGGTCACATATGTGGTATTTTATACCAAAACAATAATGACAAACAATGCTGAATATTCTTACCATTTACATTCAGAATATAATTACATTGCTTATAAAACAATTTTTCTTTAAATCAAAAATTAATTAAACAATTTCACTTAACAAAAACTTTAAAAAAAAATTTGAAAAATCAAACATCTAAACATTTTTTATGAAATACAATTCTGAAGAAATCTTTCACCAAATAATATGAATATGAATACTTTAATTATGTTTTTTCACTTTATAATATAATTGTTTAAAGGTATAGAAACAATTAACATGCTTAAATTTTTAAAAATCTCATAAAATTTTTTCAGTCAATAATTATTTAACTGAAGGAGAATATTACATCTCATATAAATTACCTCTATATTTAATTTTTTTTTAAATCAAAAAATTATTGTTAAGAAACATTCTAATATATACTAAATATTTTTAAATATATCTAACTATACACCTAAATAGTCTATTCAGAATTCTATTTTGAATATGAAGCACATTATAATGAATTGAGTCCATAAAAAATATCAATATATAACCTAAGGTTTATAATAACTGCTTTTTAAAAGTTTAGAATTTTTTTTTATCTCAACTTGAAAATTATAATATACCAAAAATTATATCAATTACCTTTTAATCCAAAATCCAAATATATATTTTAAATGCAATTGAAACATTAAATAGAAATAAGAATTTAAAAGTTACTCTCTTTTAATCAAGTAAAAATATAATCATACACACAAATTTGTATAAATTCCAAAGATCAAATCAAATAATTGACAACTTAATCATTGAACAAATATATTTTTTGATTTTAAATACTTTTAAGCAAATTTCAAGATGCTGAAAGAGAAGCTAAGTTTCAAATAAGAAATAAACTTTTCTATTTGTATCTTAAAAGAAGATGGAAAGGGAGAAAGACATTAATATGTTAAATCCAAGATCATTTCAGTCTACAAAAACTAATGCTAAATGTTCACACACAATGCATACAGTATAATAAAAGTATAAAACATTGTTTTCATTCATTGATAGAATGAGGAAGAACTAGGTTAATGATATTAAAATTTGAACTTTAAAAGTGTATTATATTCTAAGTATTTATTCTAAATTAAAAAGAACTGTGGGTATATTTTCTAACTTTTAGTTTCAATTTGAAGTACATAGTCTTACAATTTACTTATATTTTTTACAAAAAAGCAGTACCCTGGTTTAATTTCTTTGAAATTTATGACATTAACATAATCAAGACAACTTTAGCAATAAAAGAATTTTAAATATAATTCATAAAAAAATATAAATGATTCAACTTTTTATACATGAATACAACTATTCAAAAATTGTGCTGCAAGTTAAATCATTTACATTTATCTTTTCTACATAATCAGGAAACCAGTTTGAAGGCAAAATACCATTGAATGGACCATGTGTAAATAATCAAGAGTCAATGTCAGTTACATTATACATTCAACATAGAAAAACATCCAAGAATTATATATATAATCTAAAAGCTAATTTTTAAAAAAAGTAAAATGTCAAAGGATGTTAAAACAAAAGATTTGACCAATCATCAGATAACAGAAGAAAAAAGAAATGTTTGCAAATAAGTACAAATAATAATCAAAATTTACTTTTAAAATATATGTGAAATGTAATTCAAATCGATAATTAACACTATCATTATATGCAAGTCAATTCTAACATTTTTGACAGCTACAGAAATGCATAAAATGTAAAGTTTTAAAGAAAAAATGCTCATCAAAAGTATTAAAAGCAATCAAAAAAAAATTCGACAAAATAATGTATCACTTTGATTACAAGAAAGTAGTTAATTTATAACTCATTTACTAATTGTGTTTCCAATTAACTAAATCATAAAGACGAAAATATAGTAGAATAACATTCTAACGTTCATGAATAGTCATTTGGAAATCCAAAATTTTTAGAGTTGTTACATTTCACGGGAATATTGACATTACATTTCATAAAATAATTTATAAGTCAAAAAATTCATAACTAGAGACAAATAGCTTACCAGATTTCAACTATTCCCTAACTTCGCTAATAACATTCTAAGGTATGAAGATGTTAACTCATTCGAGCAAACATAGATGTTAAAACAGAATACATAGAAATTTGCTCCATTCAGAACAAATTAAATCAAAGACCGAGACACCTCTACAAGCATACTTAATATTTTCAGACACACTAAAAAGAAATTACTCAGATTCAAAACTACAAATTGCTTATAAAATGTGCCTGGATTATCTGGAAAACATCTTACTAAATCTGATGATCATTTACGAAACACACACAATTAGAACAACATTTAATCCCACAAAACAAACATGATCCACCAGATTACACTTAGTCAATGTTTTTATTTTTATTGGTATTTGCAAGGGGATATGTGCAAAAAATTCAACAGCTACTTTCTTCATTTCATTTCCATTTGCCGGCCGGCATTTAATAAAATAAAAATAAAAAATTAATGTTGAAAAATATTTGTTTTGTTAATTTTTTTTTTAAGTTCTCTTCCCAATTTGTACACTTTTGTCTTAGCTACTTCATCTAGAAAATTTGATGGTGGTTGAGTTCAAAGAAAATAAACTACAAAATAGACCTTATTGGGCCCATGTAGTTTCGGTATCATTAAATTTGAATGGTACCTGTTTATTCGGAAGTTGTGTTACAGATTTCCTTGGAAGAAAATAAAATACTGATTATATATGACATTTATACTATAGTTTCGGAGAGACTAATTTGTTATAAGTTTGTGTGTGTGTTATCAGGTAATGCAAAAAGAAAGTTCCACTTAGCAACACACAAAAAAAGGGGGAACACAATAATTTGCAACTAATAGCTATTAAAAAATGAGCTACAATGTCAGAATATTTTTTTAGACACAAGTACCACCATTGTTTAGGCCTTATCCGTTTGTTTAGGCAGAGACACGACTGCATGGATGCCCTCGTCAAACAACGATGCCGCCTGCGATTGCAACAACTATGTGGTAACGGATCTGACCTCGTCGTCATCCCGGAAATGCTTTCCAAAAGAAAAGAAAAAGATTTTATGTACTTGAGCAAATGAAAATCCCTTACCACCGTACAGAGCAGGCCTTCTCTTTAGAGGAGCCTGAATGCAATAAACACCATTTGGAGTCCTAAATTTTTTGTAAAGTAAAAAAAGTTACTAATACGAACATATATTACTAATGCATGCTTACTTAATGAGTGTGATTTTGTTTTTGCTAATACATTCATTTCTTCATAAAAATTACAATCTACTGCAATTACCTTTTCTTACGCTTAATATAGCAAGTTCATTTAAGCGTTCTGAAAGCATGCTTAAGCAGTGGCGCACACAAGGAAGGGGGAAGGGTCCTCAGGGCCAACCCCCCTCAAAGTCCTTGATTTTTTTCTCAATTGATTATAATCTTATGTATATAGTACATAGAATTTACAAAGTATTTATTATTAGTAATTAATTTTATTAATACTAATTATTCATTCAGTAATTAATTTTCTACTATTTTTTGTTCCAGAAAATCGATAAAATCAAAAGAATATGTTGAGTGGCATAATGGAGCATGATACGAGAATAGAGGGCTTTTGACCCTGGACTCTCCCCCCCCCCTTGAAAATTCTTGTGTGTGCTACTGTGCTTAACTGAAGATAATTCTTTATTAATTTTAATTTGCTGAATATAGCATTCAGCACTTGTTGTAGTAATTGGCAATGTAAAAATTTTTATTATACAAGTAATACCTTTAAAAACAACTCATTATAATTATTATTTAGTATGTATTGCAATATATACACGTAAATCTTATATGTATTATTTAAATCCCTTTCATTCAACCACACAATTTCATGGATTAAGTTTTCATCTATATCTTCCATTTGCCGTTTTGATTTTTTTTTTTCTAATGTTTTTACGTCAGTGATTAATTGGAAATCAAAAATAATATTTGGAACACTTTTAAATCTATCTTCTCTTTGTACAAGACCCCCAGTGTTAAAAAAACATCTATAACCAAACTTTTTTGTGTGTGTGTGTAACTTCCTCATCTGCTATTTCGGAATGTAATCTCTTTCTTTTTCGAATTCATTTTTCAGGAAAATGTTCTGAAATATTCAAATTACGTACTATCACTATTGCTTCGTCTAAAAATGTATTAAATTTTAAATTTCAGTTTTAATGCTATTGACTTAATTAAAAGCAGTGAAGAACAATCGTTTTGTTGTATATAGTTTATTGATAGTGCTCATTTTGGAAAGTATTAAGGGCGTTCACTCATGTGACAGCCTGTTTTTTTAAGCATTTCTAGAGAATTTTTTTTACGACCAGTGAAAGGATAGAACTTTAAGCTTTTTATCATTTATTTTTTGTATTTCAAGAGTACATATACAAATGTTTAGCAAAAAATATCCAATAGAACGTAAGCTATAACGCTCTGAACACACCTGACTCGAAAAAATGGACGCTCACTTCCTCCACGATTCCGGCTGATTGGCATATCTGAAATTTAAAAAAATTAACAGCGTTTTAATGTATAAGCTTAAATGTACAGAATGGAGTATACTCAATTAAAAATATCAAAAATTTGATTTTTGGTAGACCTCTGAAGAAAAAGTTTCGAATTTCATTGGGGGGGGGGTATGTTTTAGTATAAAAAATAGAATTATTTTGAATTTTGGAATGATCGTAGTTCATTTGGTGCGTATATATATGTGCTGAGTCTACCCTATAAATTTGAAGTCATTCGGTCAAACCATTCTTGAGATATGATGGAGGAAAGTTTGAAAAACACAGTTTTGAGAAAAACGCGTTTAAAGTTTCAAGTCTGATTAAAACATTGCAAATCTTAACTTACCCTCAATCGGCGAGATGCCTGGTGGCGAAGACTAAAACAAGTTCGACGAAATATTCAGGTAACGGTAACGGTTATACATTTACGTGGAACCTTAGAGATATCTCTATCATCCACTCATCGTAATAAATAGAAAAAAATAAGAATAATTTGCTGAAGTGTTACATAAGAATATAAAGCAGTCCACAATGAGTGCAGCGCAACAACGCTGGTGGAGGGGTAAGTGGGAAACCACTCATCCAGTTGATTTAGTTAATGACGTCACATCTCTGACAACCTCGCCCGTCTTTCAACCGGCTGTCGCATCTCGACGGAACGAGGGGAAAAAAGGGAGGAATTTCTTTAATATCAAAGATTAAAGAGAATATTATTTTTAAGTTCGTTACTCATTACCTCTTAAATATCTGCTTGCGGTTATTGAAAGGAGATTTTAAATAACCACTTGGGGAAAAAAAGTAAGAAAATGTGGAGAAGTTTAAAATAGGATCATGTTGTCACACTAACCGCATGCAAAAGCTTGCATGGAGGGGGAAAATAATTAGAGTGAATGAAGTCTTGCAAAATAAAACAAAGAGTGATAAATAATTTAATTTGTATCAAGACATTCTCATCCTTTTCGGAGCTGGGAAGTGTAACGAAATATTCATATGTAGAATATTTCCTCTTAAACCTCTACAAACTTGTCTATATTTGTATGAATGTATATTTGCATATAGAAGGGTTAATAGTATCAAGCCGAATGTATACAATTAGCGCTCCCCAACTCAGAGCTCCAAACAGCTGCTTTTCTGACACTTGCTTCTTTATAAGGACTTCGAATTTTAAAAAATCACTTTACCACTGTATTCTAGATATGCTAAAAATGCAATTTATGGGGAAATTTCTTTCTTTCTTTTTGTTGTTTTTTTATTTTTTGAATCCATTACAGGGGTGAAACCCTCTTAAAAATAAAATTAATGGCATTTCTAGTTTTGAATACAATAGACTTTTACAGCTTTGGATACTACTGTATTATCGTTACTTACGTCAAATCATTCATCCAGGACATTACAAATTTTGTTCAAACTGTGCATACTCTGCTTTAACCCTATTGATTTTGGCTTCCCAATGAGTGTCGCATGATGGATTGTTATGTTTAAAAGCTTTTTAAATTTTTTTGTAGTGCAGAAAATAAGCAATATATAAAAACGTTGCAATATCCCCCCCCCCCTCCCCAGATTTTCTTAATATACACTGCTGGAAGATTGTGTCCGCGGTGGCCTAGTGAATAGGGTCACGAAATCTTAGCTGGAGTGTCACGGGTTGCAATCCTGGTACCACTGAAGACCCCCGTGTAGAGGACGCCCATACACGTTAAGGCGTCTCAGGGATTTTACTTTTGTCTCGTAGGGTGAAAATATAAACAATTTTCAAACAGGTATATTTCTTTGAAACTTAAATAATTCGAATCTTTTACACATTATTTACAAAGGAGTATGGTTTCATAAAAGTACGAAATCTTTCAAATATAATCATAATTTAAAAAATTATAAGCATATGCAAGTAAGAAATAATTTTGTAAAAAATATTAAGTAATTTTTGCGCGTGGCGCACGCTATCTTCTAGAATAGTAGCCTTTGATGAAAAACTTTATAGAATTATAAAATGTATCATACTCTTTAAACTCACTTTTGTATTTCAAAATACTTAAAAAATATTGAAATTTTAAAAAATAATTTTTTTAAAAATAAATGTATAATGTATTATTCTATTTATTTAAAAATATGACAGTGTTATTCGGATACATTTAACTTTATAAACCAATTATTGCTAGTAATTAAAGCTATTTTAGAAAATAGCATGCGCAACGCGTAAGACTTCATTAATATTTCTTATAGAGATATTTCTTATCTCATATGCTTATAATTCTTAAAAAACTATGATATATATATATATATATATATATATATATATATATATATGTTTTATAAATTTTATACTTTTCTGAAGCCCCATTTCTTTATAAATAATGTGAAAAAGATTTGAATTATTTAATTTTAATTTCAAAGAGTTATATATATTTGAATATTGTTTATATTTTCAGCACTCAAAGAAAGCCAACACCCCTGAGACCCTTTAAATCTATTGAGGCTGAATGTCCTCCCGTTTCTTTCGTAGTTTGGAGAATGGGGTGCGGGCTCAGGTTTCATCCTCGTCACTTGACAATGGTTCAAAATTACAGAAGAACGTCGTTTATCCGAATCGATTGGGAACGGACACCGTTCGGATACGGGATTGTCCGGATAACCGAAAACCAAATGCGTTCCATGCAGTATATGAAACCGGACACTATACGAATACTGAAAATCAGCACATGGGTGTGAGTGAGTGAGTGAATATTAACGTCGCACAGTTTAGCAACACGAGGGCTTTTGTCGACGGTCCGCGTAATTTTGAACCGTGGTCAAGTGACGCGGACGACACCTGAGCTGGCACCCCCTCTCCTAACTACCACACCACACCAACGGGAGGAAGTTTGAGCTCTCGACAGATTTAACGTGCATCGCTCCCTACACGGTGGGTCTTTAGTGGTACTAGGATCGAACTCATGACACGCTAGCCATGATCCGATGCCTAGACCACTTGACCACCGCGGCCACAATTCGTTCTGTAATGTTGTAGAAACTAAATTTTGCTAATAAAGTGTAAAGACTTGGGAGGAGTGATATTCATGATCAATGAATACCTGAAAATCTCAATTCAAATAGAAAAGATTAACATGTATAAAGTACAATTGCACGGAAGTCCCATTCGAAAATGTACTACTTCGTTACAGTGGTGTAACGTATAACCCCGCATCGCGGAGGGCCCAGGATTCTTGTGAGCCCAAAGCCTGACTGCAATCCTTTGTAAGATTTGGCTTGGGACCCAAAACCTGACTTTACAGGAAGGCCCTTATATTCTCCGTTACGCCACTGCTTCCGTAACAAATAGAAAGTCTTTATGGGCACGCAGATGTTGTCATCCATTCTTGTTACTATAAGACAGTGGTCTTCAAAGTCTGTTCTACGGACCCCTGGAGTTCCACAAGACATATCCAGGAGTTCCACGCGCCGAGTCACAATAAAAAAATCAAAAAGAAACTTATAAATATGTATGCAAAATGGGTTTACGCTCTCCATGAAGTTTGTGTAATTACTAGCATCTAAAGCTCATCCTATTAATTAAAACTGGAAATTTTATTTATTAACCATAACTTTGTTTTGCAATACTTTTTAAATAATAAAAGAATATTAAAACGTTTTACCTTTCTCTATATACTTCCTTCTAGATTGTGAATATTCTATTGTTTACTATTTCGGGTTCCACGAGATAATTTTATACTCATTAGTTAGCGCAATTTCTTGCATAATTAATAGTTTTCTAAAGGAAAATACACTTTTTTGCATTTGTGGGAAAACACCTATTATGAAAGGGAGGAAATAACTTATCAATATATTAGCAGATTCGATGTTAAAACCTAAATTTATGCAAGAACAGCTCCTAAATTTTATTTTGCAAATTCATGCAACATACACAGTATATCTCGTACAGTATAAACATTTTAATAGCATTCAGAATATTGTGTTTAAGGGAAATATATTTCTCAGTGTGAGTGTGGGGCTACAAAAAATTATTAAACTCGGAACATTAATGCAATTGCATTTAATCTCAATATACCTAGACTTCAACAGTTTGTGTGAAAAAAAGTAAACACATATATCCCAGTTACTACATATAATGCATTGGTAGATGGAATTTTTCATCATAATTTAATATTATTAATGAGTATATTATATGAAAAAATTAGATCAGAATTTGTAATTATTTATGCACAATTTTTTTTAAAATTTCCTTTACGTAAGGTACCTATAAGTATTCTTCTAAGTATGTATGTGAAATGGGGTTCCACATGAAAACACACTTTCTAGTTCTAGGGGTTCCACAAGAACACCTTCAAGTTTAGGGGTTCCGTGAGTTGAAAAAAGTTTGAACACCATTGCTATAAGCTGTTGCTGAATGTAACCAATTATATGCACGTTCTTGCTGAGCTCGTGTGAATGGACTAATTTCTTATTCTTTTGGACATCTGTCTTACACCCACATTTCTGAGTACAATTCCTTCCTTAGGCAATAAAAAAGGACGTATCAATAAAAAAAAATCCAGTACAAAAAAAAAACAACAAAAAAAAACCGGTGACGTGTACATTTTGATCTTTTGAACAATGAATGCAAAAGCAGTACATATTGATGTCAATAGCATAATATTATAGTCAAATGCTTACAAATACCATTTTAAAACTAAACATAATTGATATTTTTTTGACAATACAATAATTGTTTTGACCCCCCCACCCCCACCCCTCAAAAATTTTTTGGTAGGCTTGGTACATTTTTGGAAATTACTCGTAAATATAAATTACCTTAAAATTTAATTTTATATGTGTAAATTCGTAACTTATTTTAGCATTTTTATTTTGTTTGCAAAATAAAAATATGTTTTGAAAATTTAATTCTCGACTTTGTTTAAAAGTACAATGTTTAACTGTAATATTTCCTTTATTAAAATTTAGAAAAATATTTTAAATAGCATTGTTTAATATATATATATATGTATGATTAGTATTGTTTTAAAGTGTATTTTTATGTTTTTATTTTAAAAATTTATATTTATACATAGGTGTACAATTGTTTAAACAATACATTCCTAACCCCTATCCAGTCAAAAACTAAGCATACGAATAGACGATTATCATTATTATTTTTAGCTCTTGCTTCTAAAAATATTTCAACTCTCTTGTATAATTTTTAATTTTAGTATAATTCTCGTGAAATAAAATTACTAAAATTCTAAATGTATTTTTTCTGCTTGTTCACGGATTATATGTTTTTTATAATGATTTGTACATTGTTTTTCAATTTACAAATATGTCTTCATATTGTGGTTAAACGAAAAGCGTTGCATTTTTAAGGGCTTTAATTTAATACTTCTTCATTAGTTTTTATACGTAAATTTCAGGTTGCAGTTCTTAGTACTGAAAGTTTTAAAAATGTAATAGCAATTCGAGTTTGTGTGTGTATATTTATTCAAACTTTTAATTGTTTATTACTGTAAACTTATCTTTTTCATTAACTGTTCTTTATATTGAAAAAAAAAACTTTTTTTGAACCAAAACATTATGGACATTAATTATATGCTAATATAATTAACTGTAATCTGAAGCTTAAAATAAGTTAATATTGAAGAGTATATAAAGATGTGTGTCGATGTAAGATATTTCATCTGCAGCTGTATTTTCTATAATTTTTTATTACATTTTCATAGAATATGATTCAACTGGAAGTTTGGAAGAAGAAACATTGAAGTTATTTTGCTGTAGCTTAAACGCGATTGCTGATTTGTATAATATTTGTTATCTAAAAATTAACTATCAAAAATATATATGTGAGTAATCATCGGGTTGATTTAAATAACCTGAATTTTTTAATTGAAAAAGTGCTCAATTTACAAGTCTAAAAATAATAAGACGATTACCGTACTTTAGGTGTTATGCTATTCAACAAAATTATTTTAATCGCTAGTAGTTTGCGTTAATCAACGAGTTTATAGTTATAACATCACAAATGTCGAATAAAATTTAGAAGTGTCGCTATTATACTTTTATAACTGATCGATTGGTCAAATATCAGTGAAGATGGTGACATATGTCATTATTAAAAAAAACAGCATGGGAGCAAACTTAAATTTATACTTATATAAATGTTTTCGCTAAAAATAATGTGGTTAATTTTCAAGTGTTTCATATGGTTATAATTCATAAAGCTAAAAGAGTAAAGCACGTTGAAAATCATAACTACAGTACATAAAAATTTTATTTATAGTTTTTTGTTATGCACATCACTTGTTTGTTTTTTAAAAAAGTGGCCAAAAGTGTGAAATATTAATGAGTGCTTCTTGTGAACAATTCTTCTTAATTTTGCTATTTATTAATTCTGCATCAAATCGACAAAGATTGTCATACTAGTTCTATGTGTGTATTTGAATTTAATAGAATTTTCAGTTCTGTGCTATTTGAAATATGTGGTACTGATTTAATATTTTTCTAAAGAAATAAAGGTTTTCATTTATCTTAAATTTACAAATGAATTGTGTTAATAGAGTATACACACAATGTGCTTGAATTTCTGCTTTTAAAGTGTTTTTGCAATTTTATAACTTCAGTTCAGTTTATTTTTCGTTGTGAAATTTAATTATAAAACATTTTCTTTTGATAGAGTTTCTAATTTTAATTAGGCCGCGGTAGCCAAGTGGTCTAGGCATCGGATCGTGGCTAGCGTGTCATGAATTCGATCCCAGTACCACTGAAGACCCGCCGTGTAGGGGAACAATGCACGTTAAATCTGTCGAGAGCTCAAACGTCCTCTCATTGGTGTGGTGTGGTAGTTAGGAGAGGGGAGTGCCAGCTCAGGTGTTGTCCGCGCCACTTGACCATGGTTCAAAATTACGCGGACCGTCCCCAAAAGCCCTCGTGTAGCTGAACAGTGGGATGTTAATATTCACTCCCTCACACCCTAGATGAAGTCTAATAAGACTTACTCGTATGTGCGAAGTGCATTTAGAGTCAAGAAAATGCAACTGAGTTTTTTAACCATTGAAAACCAATTGATTTCGTTAGGAACGAATAACCAATAGTGACTGCCTCAGATTGGTGGTGTTGGGGTTGCGGGGAGCAGAACACAGGCGCGAAAACTGAGACAGAGAGCTGGTTGAAGAATCAGTTTAGAGACGAGAATTGTAAGAGTAGAGAAGTCGAGGTATATAAAAGGGAAGGTCGTAGCGTTGAAATTACAAATTAAGGCATTCAACTACGTCGGAATCCTGATTTTGAAAAAGCGCATAAATGAACAATATGTTTGATATTTTTGTCACTTGAATTAAAATATGCATGAAAGAGTGAGAGAATATTAACGTCGCACAGTTTAGCAACACGAGGGCTTTTGTGGACGGTCCGCGTAATTTTGAACCGTGGTCAAGTGACGCGGACGACACCTGAGCTGGCACCCTCTCTCCTAACTACCACACCAACGGGAGGACGTTTGAGCTCTCGACAGATTTAAAGTGCATCGCTCCCCTATACGGCGGGTCTTTAGTGGTACTGGGATCGAACTCATGACACGCTAACCTTGATTCGATGCCTAGACCACTTGGCTACCGCGGCCACCAGCACATGCGGGAAACAGGCTGGAAGAAAAAGCAAAATAGGTGCAAAATGTCGCAATTTTATCTTTATTGTAGAAAATAATCACATATTTTTCGCTGTACCATTGTACACCTTCGTTTTTTCGCTGCAAGGTCTCTGATTCTCTTGAGCAGCAGTAGTTGAGTAGGACATTGTGAGTGAGGAAAGATTAACGTCACACTGTTTAGCCACACGAAGGCTTTTGACGACGGACCTCGTAATTTTGAACCATGGTCAAGTGACGAGGACGACACCTGAGCTGGCATTCCCTCTCCTAAGTACCACATCACACCAACGGGAGTAGGACAGCACTCTGATTGTTGTTTGTACCACTCCATAGCTGTCTCTAACGCAGAGCCCCCTCATAACACCCTCTCACTTGGAAATAAACTGACCTAATATTCCGCGCAGATGTTTACCGAATCACACAACTGAAATTCCCCAAATATCCCCGACTTCGGGTTTTCCCGTCACTTTTAGCCTCACGCGAAGCAACTATTGAGCATTGCACTGTTCGAAAACTTATTCATATACAGTACATGTAGTTGACAAAAAAAACTGGTCCGGATATTTGATTCTCCGGAAAATAAACGTTCGGATAAACGACGTTCTACTGTATGAGGTCCGACATCAAAAGCCCTCGAGTAGCTGAATAGTTATTCATTCACTCACATCTCATTTATTTTCAATATAAATTCATCATTTTTAAAATTTACTCTTGTGTCCAGAAAATCATTGCGACTTCTACCAACAAATTCAACTATTTCACGATAAGATCCTTTTTTTAAAAAATCTTAATAACTTTTATATCGATACTGTTCTCTCTTCTCAAGGAGCCATTTTCCAATAAAAGTTTGGCTTTAAATTCATCTAACAGTCTTAATCCCACAAAAATGATCGTTGAAAAAGTTTAAAATAATATTATGCAAAATTAGATTAAAGTAGCAGTCAAGCAGAAACTTTTCATATATAGTGTTGTTAAACATTTTTCCATGAGTATTCAAT
This sequence comes from Trichonephila clavata, assembly GCA_019973975.1. Taxonomy (NCBI): domain Eukaryota; kingdom Metazoa; phylum Arthropoda; class Arachnida; order Araneae; family Nephilidae; genus Trichonephila; species Trichonephila clavata. The sequence continues at coordinate 150,203 of BMAO01016247.1, read as the reverse complement.
TTTTAAGGTAAAAATCTGAATATGTTTATTTAAAATGCTTCGGTATTGAAGTGAAGTTTTTCGTTGATTCTTCTTGATTTTTACTTTAAGTTAGACCCTACATTTGTTATGTGTACAAATATGTTGACACTTTACAGTAATGTGTTATTAATATTGAAAGGTGAACTTGTCAAGTAAAGTGTATTCTCTTCTCTCTCTCAATTGTTTGTGCTACTGTATAAAAAACTACATTCTGTTTTGTTTTGAAGGTAAAAAATTTCATCAAAACTGCAGATTTGCATGAATTATACACACACAAGAAAAAACTACATTCTTTATACATGTATACAGGTGGTTATCAGAATATTGGAAACGCCTGTGAATAAAAGTGACATTTTTGAATGCGCTTCGCAAGCTTTAAAATATACCGTAAAATCCGGCGTATAACGCGAACTGTTAACACATAAAGTGCGATTGAAATTTTCGGGTGTCGCACTTTTATTTTTGTCGATACGCCAAGTATAAAAACGATAGCTTTAAAAATAAATCAGAGAGAGAGAGTTTAAATATACTAAAAAACATGCGCTCTTTACGGTTAATCGAACTAAAATGTAAAAAAAATTCTTAATATATATTATAAGAATAAAATGATTAACGAGAGAAAATTAATGTCATTGTGGTAAAAGCGGGGGTGTTCAATATCAATTGTTATAATTTCTTACTACTTATTCTATTCCGAAAAGCCTATTTAGTGAAAAAATGTAGTACAAAGCCCCTTGGTATCGAAACGGTTTGTAGTGTCTAGAAAACGAACAACTACAGCCAGGGCCGGACCGTGACTTTTGGGGGCCCTGGGCTAACGATATCTGGGGGCCCCTAAATAATTAAAAAATTTGCCTTTTTCCTAAAAAATTATCGTGCAGAAAAATTTAAAATATACGAAACTTATAGTCCCCCCCCCCAACAATTTAAATACGTTATAAACAATAACATAATTTACAAAAAAAAAAATTCTACACTTTTTATGCTGAATATTCTTTTATTTGCACATCACATTTTAAGTCTTTGGTGAGATCAATATTAATAGAAAGAAGTGATTAAAGCTAAGCCTAGTATTTGTCACTGTTGTCCTATACTTGTTTTCTATATAGGGCATTTTAGAGAACGCGTGCTCCACTTCACAGCTAGTAATACGGATCGTTAGAAAAATCTTTAAAATGGTATACAAATTTGGAAAAACCTGAACTAGTTTCTTTTCAAAAATTATTTGCATATATCACTACAAGTATAAGACTAGCTCAGTTTTAGATAAGTTTTTAACTGAACACCTTCATTTACTAAATGTTGGTCTACATCATCTGAATAGTAATCAGTAATAGCGCGTATACTCTCCAGGTCGACGTTCTCCTTGCTTTGACCTTGCAAATCCATCAAAAATTTTAATTTCTTACTATATTCTGCATATATATACACTTGAATTCTTCTATTTAAATCAAGATCAGCTTATCTAACACTACAATAATCGTGTCTCTTAAAATTTTCTGCCCCATACACAGCTTTTTCTGTGAATTTATCTGCAAATTTTGAAACAACCCGTCTCTAGTTCACATCGCTATATTCTGTTTCTACATTAGGACTTAATTTTTTGGCTGGGTCTTGATACTCCTTTCATTTTTGATCTGATTCACATGTCGTACATTGCTTATAGATGTTTTTAATGACACAATGAACTTATTCCCTTCACAGATGTCCAAACCCCAAGAATCTGTTATTTTTTGTTAACTGAATTAAATCTTTCTAAAATTTCTTCCCAATATATAATTAAAACAGAAGTTGCGAGTTTTGTTAATTTCTTAAATAAATTTGCTGCCTCTTTTAAAAATTTTCTCATTTTCATTGTCACTAAATGTCTTAAGAATATTCATGATATTACAATATTTATCTCTTGAGGCTTCAAAAGGATCGTAATGACAAGACCATCTGGTCTGGCTTGAACTTTTTAAGGTAAATTTCAGTTTAAGTTCACGGTTTAGAAGTTTCTGCCTATATATCGAAGTAGAAAAGCAAACATATATTTGTTGCACTAAACCAAAGAAGTTCACGATTTCAGTTGCAACCTTAACTGATTCTGCATAACTAGATTAAGAGAATGTGCAGAACACGGCACATAATTAGCGAATTTATTTATTTTTTTCTTTTAGAAGAGCTTGCACAGCATTATATGGACCGGACATAGTGTTAGCGTTGTCATATGACTGCCCCCTACAATTATCCAAAAGCAGTCGATTTGTTTCTAAAAATTCTTGAAGATAATTTAATATAAACCTGTGTGACTACTAATCTTAATTAATGAGACACATTTTCATACACTTTTCCCCGAAAACATTATCGTAGTATAATAGCAAGTTAGTCATTATGGAACAAATCTGCTGTTGAATCTATCACTATTGTATAGTACTTTGTGTCATTGTTATTTATTTGAGTTATATAATTGTTTAATGATTTGCTTGCTCATGGTCTCAACTATTTGCTCATATATTGTTTTTGATAAGTACGATATTAACGATTTTTATCGTAATTCTCGCATTTCAATTATATCCACGAATGAATGAGTCAAACTCTGCTAGCAGTTTCAGGGTACCCATAAAATTACCATTATGAAGAGAACCAAAAACTTCCTCGATACTCCTAAATCAGCGATACTCAACCTGTGGCCCATGGGCCGCATGTAGCCCACTCGACCATTCTGAGTAGCCCGGTTTAGGTCCGTTGAAATATCAAATTCAATTATTTAGGAATAATGTATTAAAAATTTAGCGAGCTCTATCATTCAAGCAATCAAATCTATCAATTTTGCTATCGATGTCGTTCTGGTACAAATTGTGAAATAATTCTTTTTCTTTTTGTTATTGTAATGGTTAGTGATAACAAATAACAATGCAGTAGCGACCATTTTATAGATGTAACTAATTTTTAACTAACCCTCACGTCTAAAAAATATTTGCTGTTTCAAGACTATTGGGATCTTGACTATTTCGTAGAAAAAACAAACATGGATCAACAACTTGTTTGATTTGTCGTGAAAATGTTATAAATAAAAAATATAATTTTGATCTCGTCACTGTACTACTAAACACAAATCTTTCAATGGCTCTTATTCTTGAGGATCCATTTAAAAAGACGAGATAAATTGATTTTCTTAAAAAAAAACTTTGAAACAGCAATAAATATTTTGCAGGTGGTAATGTAACAAAATGCAGAGGTAACAAAAGCATCCCATAAAATTTAATACATTATATATATTGACAAACATATGAAATTGTTAATGATAAACTTAAGAATTATTGCAGAAATTGTTAGAGTGTTTCTTAAATGCTTCCGATGTACGCTTTGATGAATTCAGTTATTTGTTCAGATATTGTTTTTTATAAAATCAAAAAATATTTGAATAAATTTGAAACGAAAATACGCAATAAAAACAGACAGTTTATACAGATACTGATTTCAGTCTGTAGTTCAATAAAAACTCTTTGCTACCACATCCTGCGATGGAAAAATTAATATCTGAAATAAAAATATGTAATGCTTTGTCAAAAGAAAAAAAATCAAATTATCCAAGTACTTGGCAGCTTTGTTTTTATGACAGTAGAATGCAGAAAAAGGGCTTGGGATCATTGATAAACGGAAATTGAAAAATTCCACCGCAACTGGGTAAAAAGTGAATGAAACCTATATTTTGTGAGGTTTGTTTGATATTTGGTATAGTTTTAAAATAAGATCCAAAATTATGAGATTCTATATTTTGACCAATTTTTTACATTTTGAATTTCCTCGATCTTATAGCTTCCCCCTCTCTATTAATCCTCACGTTGTAGCCCTCGTTAAATACATGTCAGATGTATGTGGCTCGGCGTAAAAAAAAGGTTGAGTACCCCAGCTCTAAATGCTCTAAACATCTTGTAGCCAAATACTTTACTACCGCAATAGCACGTTTGAGGAAATTGTGGTAACATTCTGTATCTTTTCTTAGCTGCTTCCTGTAATTGTTTATCTAAAAAAGACTTATTTTCTTTTCGTGTCAACCTAACTAACATTGAATTTATATGTTCAATAGAATTTTCATGATTTTCTAAACAACTCTTCTTACCTGTTTCCAATCAGAAACGCTAATTGTGTATTAAGAATTTGTTTCAGAAAAAAGTTTGCAAGTGAAACAAAAAACACTACCAATACTAGTTGAACAACAAAGCCAAGATCTTTCCAGCACCAGGCCATTTTTAAGTTCTTTAGTGAAATGATTATTAGAAAAGTATCTCCTTTGTTCTTTGTATTCTCTTAGCGAAACAGAATATATATATTGTTTGGATCTTTATTTTGAAAATAACTCATTTCATGTGGAGAGGTATAATCAATAAAATTATTACTCAGCGATTTAGGTCACGAACCTACATACATAATCCTAAACTTCCTACTCCATGTCTTCATTCTTAAATAATTTAGAAATGTGTATTTGTACTTACTTTTTACTTGAAACCAATAAACAGGTACCTAAGTATCTTTTAATTTCAGGTATTATGCATAGCACCAAATCAGTATAATATTGTAACTTAGAATTCTTATTTCTCAAAAATAAATGACTACAGAAATAGTGCCACTACATTTGTATAAATGCTCTATGCTCATCGGGGCCGCTCTATGATAGAGACTATCATAGAGCAGCGCCGTGTAGAAAAGAGTGTAATTAATAAACTGCATTAATAATAGAGTGCAATAGACTATTAATGGACTGCAATTAATAGTGTACTTAATAGACACTCTTAATTACACCAAGCAACAAAATTAAAGTTTTTAAGAAGTACAAAAGAGGCTTTCATATTATTTAGTGTGCAAATTTCGAAAATGACCTACATTTTTCCCCATCACATCAGGATTTTTTGTAAAATCGATATTTTTTGCTAAAACGTTATTTGAAAAGGAATTCTTTCGAACAATTTAGCCTGGGCAATTTGGCAACAGTGGTTTTTATCCAGTTAAATCTATGTAAATATTGGTTCTTGATGAGGCAAATCAATTTCTCAGCAATTAGATGAAAAGTGTGTGAATGAGTGAATATTAACGTCGCACTATTCAGCTACACGAGAGATTTTGGCGATGGACCTCGTAATTTGGAACCATGGTCAAGTGACGAGGACGATACCTGAGCTGGCACCCCTCTGCTAACTATCACACCACATATACAGGAGAACGTTTGAGCTCTCGACAGATTTAACATGCATCGCTTCCCCTACACGGAGGGTCTTCAGCAGTACTAGTCTCGAACTCATGACATGCCTGCCACGAGTCCGGTACCTTGGCCACTAGCAATTAGATGAAAATCATTGTTTCTAGACCTCACAGGCTGTCTCTGATCATGAGAAAAACAAGAGATTCTCTTGAGGTTTAAACATTTTACATCCAATTATAGTGTAATTTCTAAAAGAAAATCAGCAGCATACTATTTTAATTTGTTTGTATTAAGGTACTTACATAAAATATATAGACGATTTTCGAAATTAGTGATTATTAATTTCTATGTATTCGGTGGTAGGGTGGAAGAACAAAAGTAAATTGCTCTTGCTCTCGAAAATAAATTTTATATGGTATTTTATTTTCGATTTGTGTGTATTTTTTACTGGTTTATTATTTTATGACTCTTGATTGTAAGCATTTTTTCTGTTTGTTATCTTCAACGGGGAATGGGCCCCCTAGAATCCGGGGGCCCTGGGCTGCAGCCCATTTAGCCCATACGTAGATCCGGCCTTGACTACAGCAAAAGTAAAGCTCAATTAGCATCTGGATTCTCCAGTATCAATGATTACAGTTAGAACCCCCGTCATAAACATAACATTTACGGCAGATCAATTTCCACACTTACACAAGCCCGCCCCTCCTGTCTTTTTCTCTCACACACATAGATGTTAATGTCAAACTTCGTCTGCAGTGGTGTCAAATTTACAAAACGTGGTCGATTGATAAGAGAAAGAAAAATAGCAACATGGTTTGACGAATAATCTTTCACACTTTTCCTTGCAAAAGAACGGATGCACGTTTAAAGGACACCTTGGAGGTAGATTTGTCATAATATGGGCAGCCATGCCGTAGTTTTCTGCTGGACCAATCGTAACCCTGAAAGGAAGGATGACTGGAGAGAAGTGTACAGTCAACCCTCCTATAACGCGGCGAGTGCGTACCGCGTTATATGGAAACCGCGCTATAAGAAACTCTGATTTAACCGTACAAACCAGGCTAATTCGTAGCGCGTTCTATGGGAACCGCGCTGTAAGAAACTCAGAATTAGTACAAATCACATCATTCGTACCGCGTTATATAGAGACCAATAAATAAAAAAAGACAAGATAAATTATAAATTTTTATTGAATTGAGTTCATATAAGGAAATGATAAAAAAATTAAACAAAACTAAAAAACTGTTTTCCAACAAAAACAAGAAAGACTTCTGTAAAATTATGTAATCTTTCAACACTCATCCTCGCTGTCAGATATGAGTCGCCTAACTAGTCTTCTTTTAATGGGCAAAATGTCTTCCTCACTGTTCGTCTTCACATTGGTTTTCGATTGTAGCTTTTTTTTCTAACACCACTAAAATCTCTCTATAGGGAGCTAAGCAATTTCTTAACTCTATTTTAAACTTTGAGCTGCGCACCGTTGAATGATCAGTTTGAATGAAATTAAGTTCTAATTCTTTAGCCAAATTTAGCCCTTTCTTCAAGTCCTGTAAATCGAGATTTGGCACCCATTCATTTTCCTTATTTTCGTTTACCAATGCATTTGAGGTGGGTACATCAATTAATTCCATCAGTTCTTCCTCATCTAAAGTTTCTTCCCCGATAGTACAAATCTTTTACATCCTGATGGCTTACTGCAAATTCTTCATCACTTAAACGAGAAGCAATGTTTACTATTTCTGTAACTGGGACTGAAATTGTAGAATCATCTTGTATTGCTTGAACCATTTCAGGTAAAAGTGGTTTCCAACACTCATTAAGCGTTGATGGTTTAATTTCCGCGCAAGCCGACGACACGGTTGTAATACAATCTAAAATAGAAAATTCCATCCACACTTGAGTAAGAGTTTTATTTTCACTATGTTCTAATCTGTCGAAAATGGTTTGGAAAAGTTGGCGTGTGTAGTACATTTTTAACGTTTAAATGACTCCTTGGTCCAAAGGTTGTATTAATGACGTGCAGTTAGGAGGAAGGAAGACAATTTTCACATTTGGATGATCCAATTCTATGTTGTGGCAACCAGCGTTATCAAGAACCAATAAAAACTTTGAAATACACATTTTTTCCATCGTATAGGTTTCCACTGCCGGGATAAAACAATTATAAAACCAATCCTTAAATAAATCTTGAGTCATCCAAGCTTTCTTATTAGATCGCCAGAATACAGGCAATTGGGTCTTATTAATGTTTTTCATTATCCGGGGAGTTGAAGAAAGATTTATTATCATTGGTTTTATCATCAGGCTCCCTGATAGATTGCTGCACACATGAAGGGTGATACGTTCTTTTGAAGGTTTAAACCACTGAGCACGCCTTTGATTTTTTGAAATGAAGGTCCTAGATGGTAGTTTTTTCCAATATAATGCCGTCTCATCGGCGTTAAAAATCTGATCAGGTGAATAACCTCCCCCCTCCCCTTCATTGATAATTCTAGCTAGTTCCAGCTTATAATTTTCGGCAGCCTCAGCATCTGCTGAGGCCTGTTCTCCTTGAAACTTAATATTGCGCAATGTGTACCTTTTTTAGTTTTTCAGACCATCCTTTACTCGCGACAAACGAATGATTTTCTTGCCCTGCATAAGAATGCCCAATATTCCTTAAATGTTCGTAGATTAAGTGCTTTCTGCTTGATAAGATTTCCACTGATAGGAATCTTTTTTTGGCTATACAGTCTTCCAACTAGATCATTAACGCCCGTTCCATTTTAACCATATTAGAATTTCGTTTGCGAGTAACACGTTTCGCACCCAACGGACAGCCATCTGTGTGCCACAGTTTTCCTTATATTATCTGCATTTTTCTTTAACGTTCGAATTGTAGATTCATTCAAATTTGTTGATTTTGCAACAGACTATATTTTTTCCCCCGCCTTCTAAACTATTTAAAATTTGGATTTTATCTTGAAGCGATATAAACTTTCTTTTTAATTTCCTTGTTTCTTTTGTGTTTGACATGATGCAAATCTAGGGTTAATAATTACTTTTTTATTATTATATTATAACAATTGAAGAATATTACTTACAGTATTGTGTAATGTTGTCCAATTATAAACCACAAATTAAGTAGCAAAAAGCTAAACGAATGGACGGTGCAGACAAAATTTTAGAAAGAATTGGTCACCAACGAGACATACTGTGAAAGAGCTCTTAGACGACTAAAACCGATGCCGTAAACGGCTAAGAGGTGAGCTTTAATGTTTATATAAACATATACAGTTAAAACCATTCCTTGGGTGCGCGGAAAGAACTGACGGGACGTTGTTGAACGGAAACCGCGCTGTAAGAGTACCGCGTTATAGGAGGGTTGACTGTACAGAGAAAATTTAGCTGTTCTGGTCTATTCTATGATACAAACTATGTTTCCTGCAAGAAATGGAGTTTTCCTGAATAAGGGACTTATCCATGCAGCGGAATTTTGCTGTCATGGTTTGATAGACACGAGGATAAACATCTACCTTGGTCCCCACAATCACCTAAATTCAATATAATTGAAAAGTTATGGTTTATTCAAGACCGCTCAATATGGGAAAGCGATAACTTCCCCACCGACTTCTCTCACAGAACTTTTACACCATCTTCCGACAGAGAGATAGAATGGTATAATTTCCTCTAAACACAATTCATAATTGTATGAAACTATTCCTATATATAAGCGAATTCAAGCTGTATTACATGTCAAATGTGGTCTTACACCTCACTAATAAAGAATTCTTTATAAATCTAAGGCAATTCCGTTATTTTAATAACCACCTGTATTTCGTATCTAAATATTATTCAAATTTAGAATTAATATTCTAATACGGGAATTTTTAAAATGACTAAACTAATTTCAAAATGTAATCTATAAGTTAAAGGCCCTGATGCAGGTTTTTCCCCACCTTTATTTGCGGCAGAGGTAAGCAATTGGTCATGGTCACGAACTCGTGGCCGTCATAGTCGAGTTGTAGGTTCGAGTCCGTGTAAGAAGCCGTGGCACATTAAATCATTCGAGACTCTTAATCCTTATTAATGGAGTTTTAGTTTTGAGAGTTGGGTTCCCTCTTAAATGTCGTCCTCATTACTCAAATCGGGTTCATAGTTACTAGGTCCGTTTCAAAAAATCCTAATGTAGCTTCAAAAGGCGACGTTAATAAAAAGTTACTAAACCTTTGGTGATCACGGGTTTGTTTTTACTTTTAGCGCTTGAATTAATAATGGGAATTACGGTACCAATAAAGCCGCAAGATTAAATTTCTACAGATTTACAAGATCATCAATTCGGAAATTGGGGAAACAGAATTAAATTCGAGTAAGAGAAATCTTACCCCCCCCCCCCCATTGAAGAATTAATTGAATCCAGGAAAAATGATCATAAATTCCCCAAGGGGAAAAAATCCAACCAACAAAGCCCACTGTGTGGAAATAGTAATTTTAATTTTAAAAAATCGAAATCAGTGCCCCCTCCCCCACGGGTCAATAAAAAAAAATTCCGTCAGTCGAAAAGGTTTGAAGTCTATTCTTATATATGTAATTTCAAGTACTCTCTCTGTTTGGAAAATTAAGAAAATAATTTTTACAATGGTATTTTCATAATTTGTTTATTCAGTTCAAACTTATAACTTTTAAATAATTATTAGATCCATCACAACTACAGAAGAAAAAAATTACGTTCTAACTTTAATTCAATAATATAGGTATGTATACTATAATACATACAAAGAAAAGCACCAATCCCCACAAAAGCCGGCAGGAGCGATCTCGTGGACTCTGTAAAAAATTTATCATGATTAAGCAAATGCGAAATTATTTACAAAACAAATGCAAAATTATCAACCTCAGGGCAGAAAAAAAATTCAAAATATTCATTTTGCAAGATACGATTGTTATTGCTTAACTTTGGCATTTTATAAAAGCAATAATTTTTGCACCACATTTGACTTATTTCTTTTCTTGAAAGCAAATAAACAAACCTTTTCTCAACAATAAGATAGCATTATAAATATAAACTCAATATATGATGCATGAAGTATGTTATTGCTCCTTATTAAAAATAACACCATACTCTACATTTAAAATACAAGGAAGAGTAAAATGATGCTAAAATTTAACTAAGTATTTCTTGAAGTAACTAGACAGGTCAGTTAAAGTATGTAATGGATGAAAAGTTTCACATATATACTTTACCTAATTATTCTATTAAACAAAGATATACCATTAAAGTGAAGAAATAAACAAATTTCAAAGTCATTTTATAAATTAGTTGATCATAATAGCTACGGTCCCCAGAAGAAATACATTTTATCTCTATTGCAGATGATTAATAACAAGGAGATATAATTTATTATTGCTCATATTGCTAAAATTAAACAGAAATGAAAAAAAAAAAAGAATGTAATGCAAAAGTAGTTAAATATTGTCAAAAAAAAAAAATGCTAGGGAGAAAAACTGATGTTTCATAAAAACATCGTTTAAAAACTTTTTCAAACCAAAATGCAAGAGAATTGTAATTTAAATTTTATGAAATACCTTTTTTACTATTCATTATTTATCAGAGCAAGGATTGCTGTGATGACACTTTGAATTGCATAATATTTTTAAAACACAAGCACACTTTATTACACTTCTTTTAAATCCTTGTCCAGTGCCGCAACTTTGAAGCGTTGCAAATAATAGACTTTGTTTCAATATTAGGAAATTCTTCAATGGAAATTAATTCTCGCTCAAATATACTGAACTGATATCTAGAGTACAATTGCTTTATTCGACCTCTCTTGTTCCTAATCGAATAATCCTTCGCCAAACCAGCTATTAACGGCTCAAAGAACTTTCAAGTGCCGTATTGCATACCTTAACAATCCCGTAATCATTCTATAGAATACCTAGAATTAAAAAAATTTATATACTTAAGCGGACTTGTCCAGTTATTTCGTGAAATACCTATTTATTCTATGAAATAACGGATTTCACACTTTTACGGTAACAAACATAAAATAAATCTAAAGTATGGATTGTCGCATAAACGACTTGACATTATATGAAAATTAAGATACATTATATACTTCTAATTATTACTACATTGTTTCCTTTGGAATCAACCATAAATGATCTATTTTCTTTATTCTATATCATGAGCTAAATATTTCGGAACTAGTTTAATATCAAAATGTTAGGCGCCAAGCAGTGCTTGTTTAGTGATATTGAATCCAAGATGGCGGTAAAATCTTGCGGTAAACAAGTCGTCAGGAAAATAATTTTAAAGAATTGCTTTTTCCGGACGAAAGATTTTGAAATGCTGAAATAGCCTAGAATTTAAAGGAAATAAAAAGAATGAAATAATTAAGAATTTAATTATACTCCATTTTTTTCCGAGGCGAACCCCCCCCAGCAGCGAAAATAATGAATTCCAGGATTTTGGAAAAATAGAATGAGGGATTAAGAGTTATCGCGGAGAAAGCAATAAGTAAAATATTGAAAATGCATTGTTTCAAACAATGAAATTAAAAATTAAAATTTCAAACCGAAATAAAATTACCAACAGGAAAAAATAATTGATTAAAGAATGTTATGAATTCGATTAAAGGAAATCTTAATGTAAAAAAAAGAAAAGGAAAAGTCATTACTTTTGAAAACAAAATGGGCCAAAGTAGGAATTTGGTCCGTATAATACAAAGCACAGCCCTCATAAGTGCCGATTTAAACTCATTTCGGGCCCTGGACGCAGAAGATTCACAAGCCGCTATAGTACTGGAGGATCGAAATTTATAACCAGAAAATCTAGTTAAGTTCAGTTTATCCGGGCCCTTCTGGATCCCTCTGGGCGCCTGCTGCAAGCGGCCAATGGATAAACCGGGGCACTGGTACTCATTCTTTCAAAAAATATCCCGATACTTACCAATTATATTAAAAACATCCAATTCGAAAATAGCATAACAGAAGACTGAAGCAGTAGCTTGAAGAAGGAATGCAATGAAAAGTATATTTTAAAAGCATTTTAATTAGAATCGTCTGGAATCAATAGGGTTACCGCGGAAAAAACAAATGTTAACTATAATATGCTTCATTCCCTTGGCAACCACATTCCAACGAAAAACGATAACTTTAGAATATGGTTACCAAGGTAACTATATCGTAATGTGTGCCGTGGGGAGCCTAGTGGTTAGAGCATCGGACTCCAGACCGGAAGGCCTGGGATCGATGCCACTAAATACCCACCGAGTACATACAGAGAACGTGCTCGTTAAATCAGTAGGTCCGAATGGTGTCACCATCTATCGTGTTATGCGAGCAAAATCGTACCGTGACCTTCATGGGGGCTCAAATCTTAGGGTAATGCCAGGCGTAGTATTATTGCATTTGTTATATATTATTGCTATTCTAAACTAAAAAATCATTGTACTACTAAAAACACACAGCTTTAGAGATAAGAATTCAATAATGAACAATAAAAAGAAAAGTCTGCTTTTCATTCGAGGAAAACTCAAATCCGTGTTTGAAAAGATGACTGCGGGTTCGAGTTCTGATACCACTGAAAACCCGCTCTGGGGCTCGTAAAGTCTGATGTGTTTCAAGTAGGAGTGACGTCCTCGTCACTTAATTGCTTTTCAAAGTTACAAGGTGCGTCGCCCATAGCCCTAGTGTAGCTTAAAAGGGTGACGAAATAACCAATCAACTCATTTACTTTCTTATGCCTTCTAAACTTTTATGAAACTGAAGTTCAGTTAACTTAATCAAATTCCTATAAAATAAAGATGAAAGAACACTCTTAAAGTAGATTTATTCATTGTGGTCTGCTTCTCCTAGCTCGATATAATTAATGACACAGCACTAAGCAGTTGGAAAAAACTAGCAAGGTTTTTTTAATTCAAAAAATCGTTTCTTTCCTTATCGTGTAACTGAATGCAAAACATGTCCTTTATGAAAATACTTTGTTTAATGATATAATGCTCACTGTATCAAACGTCTAAAATGAAATAGAGCAAAATAATTCGATACAAGACTTCTAACCTTATATGTAACAGGATATCATAAATAAAATTAATCACACAGTTGAAATCTTAATACATTTTCCTTATTTCTCGACCATACATTTATCTGTTGCGTTTTAACAGAAAAGACACTGTTATACATTGAACTTAATTTATACTGAAATATGGACTGATAAATCTGCTCAAGGAAAAAAAGTGCAAGGTAGTGTATTTTTCCTTTCATTCCCCCCCCCCCCAAATTCATAAAGTATCACAAGTAAAATTCTATGTTTTTGGAGCTATTGTAAACAAAATTATGGATATTTATGAGATTCCTCCTGTGATAGGCAGTGTGACATCAAGGCTCACGAAATTCATCGTAGCAAAGGGCTAGATAGCTCGGCTGTTAGCCGTTGCTTTGAGCACCATACAGGTGACAATACGATTTGACTCTGTTCCACTCCAATTTTGAGGGGAACCCCCTTGGAGGTGGTCAAGGCACCCCTTTCCATCAACCTCATTTTAGGACTTAGGCTATTTCGAGTTCTCCATGCAGCAAAGGCACTATACGTTTGCAAACATCCATGCCTTATCCGAGATTCGAACCCAGGCACTAGAGCACATCAGTTAGCGTCACTAATCGCTATACCAGATGGGTGGCATGAAGATAGTCGTGGATTGACCGTTTATCTTATTAATGTCCGTTTCAGATGCAACGGACCTCGCAATTCGAAACGATTCTAAATACTGATAATGATTCCAAGTTCTCGCGTTATTAAATAATGCGGATGATACTCAAGCTGGCATTCCTTCTCCAAACTTCTTCACGTTTACGCGAAGACTTAGAGCCTTGATACATGTAACGAGCAGCATCCCCTCTATATACAAAGTATATTTTTATCAGGATTTCAAATCTCCATTTACTAGGATCAATATCAGCCATTAGTTCCTCGTACCCATAAGAAAAGTTCTCTCTGCTGGAAATCCGATACCGGTCAACCTAAATTGAAGATCAACATGGGAAACACACCGATAGAAATTTTAAAGAGATTATGGGTCAAAGCTTAAATTTTACGAATTATTGAAAAGGGGAATTTTGTGTAAAGAGAATATTATTTTTACTCACCCTATTTTTTTTTAGTGTTCACAATGGATGTGTAGACTTCTAAAGCCAAAGATGGTTTTTCTTTCTGCAGAGTCTGCCACTGTTCCGTTTTTTCTAAGAATGGAAACTCGTCGCAGTATTGGCAAATGAACTCCATTGCAAAAACCTTTAAATCTGGATAATGTAAATCTCCAAGCATTAAAGTCTCCAACACATTTTCCATGGATATATTTATCTTGATGTACTCGCAGCACGCAGATTTTAATCCTTCCAGTCTATATTTATCAGATGCAAACAACACATCACCAGCTAAAGAGACTGAAAGATTTTCGATTTTCCCAGTGTATGTATATTTCAACATGATCTCAAAAACATGAGCATCTATATCGGTAATGACTTCATTCTTTTGCGTTTCTGTCAATTTACTTGGGAACACGTCTAAAAAAAAAGGCCATCTCACGGATAGTATATTTTTGTGAGCGTGAAAAATAACGGATCCGCATTTCACAAGAATGTCAGCAAAGGCAGTGTTGTTTGGTTCCAACAAAAAAGCCAAGTCATTGGACAACTTATATAGAGATTTTATCAGTAAATCTTTCTCGTCGTTTACTTCAAGTGCAGGGTTCTCGGGTTCTTCAGAGATCACAACATAACCAGCTAGTTTACAGCTTTCCTTTAACACATGATATGGTATCTCAACATTCTTAGATTCGCAACCGGGTCCAAAATAAAGTGAAAAATCTCGTTTCCATTTTATATCATGATCACTATATTGAAATTCTCCGGAAACAGAACACCTTTTAGATTTGTATTTTCTTCGAATCTCAATGTGCTCTGGTACTTTAGAGTTAGATTTCGAAAACCAACAAATCATAAGCCATTCTTGGTTTAACATGTACTTTGAAAACTTACAAGAGCGAGCAAAATCTTCCTGTTTCCCGTCCATGGGCCATTTTACATCTATTTTCGACATTTCGTGCTTTTAAATACTCCCTTCATACGCTTTGGTATCGAACTGGAAATTATTTCAAAAAGTTAATATAAATCGCTCAGTTCACTTTGATAATGACTTTACGCATAGTCAACTTACAGCTTCCTTCAAACGAGGGTTTGGTTGTCATGCAAATTTTACTTAGGTTCTGCCTTACACGATTTAGTTTTATATGCAAATAAAAAAATCATAAATTAGAGAATTATTTTAAAAATATGTTTTAGAAGCACAAACATGTTAAGGAAAAAATACGATACTTTTTTTAGAGAAAATAATTTATACTTTAATTAAATGGATTCAAAATGAATTCCATGGCCGTGGTAGCCTAGTGGTTATGGTGTCCCGAACTCGTAACCTGCGTGTAGCGGTTCGAATCCCGAATCAATGAAACAATTCGAGATATGAGTTATAGGAGAATATTTTACAAAAGTTTTTTGACCACTTTACATAGTTAAATTTATAACTAGCATTTATGTCGCATTTAACGTAGGATACATAGCATTCGGTGTTCACATGTAAAGTATTTATTTCTATACATTATAAACGCTTTTTTTGAAAATGTGATATTTTATCATAATTTTTATTACTACGGGGCTGGCTTTGTTGAGGAGTAGGCTGGAATCCTATTGTTAATAAAGACGTACCATCTAGAGGAGCTGGTGCACGTTGGATCTCTCAAGGCTCAAAGTCCTCATGGTGGAGTGGTTTGGAAGTTTGGGGACCGTAGGGTACCACTTTAAGGTATCGTTCACGTCATTTGACCGGGTATAAAAATTAAGAAGATGATCACCAACAGCTCACGGGCTGCTTTGAAGGACGTCGTTAGTAAAAAATCAAATCTAATCGATTTCTGTAAACGAAGACATGAATAGATAAGCGTTGTAAAAACATTTAATAGTAATTTGTTTTTGGGGCTGTTATATATCATCATTGTAATGTATACCCAATATGTAAATTGCAAACCCCCCGTAAATAACATTTTAGAATTGCTTTTAAATATGAATGCTTAATATTTAAATTATGAAAGGGAGAAGATGGAAGATAAATTGTGTGTACGAAAATGCCCATTCTGATAATACTTGATCCTTCCCAACCTATGCAGAAAAATACCGGATGTCTACGTGAGGAGTGACAAAGAGAGTAAAATTAACATCACATTACAAAGCTACACGAGCACTTTTGGTGACGGACCTAGTTATTTTGAACCATAATCAAGTGGCGAGGGCGACACCCAAACTGGCGCATCTCTTCTCCTAACTTCCACACCACTGCAACGGCAGGACGTTTGAGCCTCTACATATTTAGCATGCATCTGTCACCTCTGCACGGAGGGTCTTCAGTGATACTAAGCTTAAATTCATGACACCAGTCCGATACCTTGAGCACTAGGCTACTGCGACCACACATCTCCGCCTGGAAAATAGTATTATAATTGTTAAGTCTTAAAAAGGTAAGATTTTCATAAAATACTAGAGTGGGGTTTCACGTAAGTGGGGTCAAGTTCAGTAATATAATATAAATACCAAGATTTATATATCAAATTAAATCAAGGAACAATTCCCCTCTTTGATTAGTGAAATTATGCCCTCAAATGAGGGACCTCGCCCTGAAGACTTTTAACAGTAAGTAATTTTTTTTTGAATAACTTGTAGGATTTCAAATGATGAATCACGTCACTAAATTTATTATGAGGGCTAAATTCAGCATTTAGTAAGTAAATGCTGTACTTATAAAACTAAGAGAATCAAAACAGTCAATCAGTTTCTTTTTAACATCCTTTTATAAACTTCTATTGCATGTAACGGATTCTTTGAACTTCATTTTTACCCCCCTGCAAAATATCAGATGAATTCGAAACTTTGCTCATTGACCCAGAATCGATGACAATACAATAATTTAATAATTTTGTTCCATTGTCCTGATCAGAATCCTCAGGATTAACGATTTCCCATTTTCAGATCTCATCACGCATCTGGTGACTCATTTCAGATCCCATTTTCAGATTTGTGGCGACTAAAATATTAAGTTAAAACTTAGTTCAATTAACTATATAAGAGTGTTTTTTTAGTTTTTTTAAACTTGTGACGGATCTATACGGTCTTAAACTAACAATCTCCATTTTTCTTAAAAGTTTTAATTATATCAACCAATCTCCACCGGGAGCCAAAGCGTGATTTATGCAAATGAGATATTTTATATAAGTTCGGGTTTCGCGAGTTAACGTAGAAGGTGAAAGTGAAAGAGAGAGAGAGAAGTAAAGTGAAGAGTTAGAATTTTAAAGTAAAGTAAATTGAAGCATCGATAAATCAACTCGCAGTTGTTGACAAATTTAGTGTGAAGTAACGCGACGAAGAAAGCTGAAGAGCTGAAGATTGAATTTGTAAAGTCGAGAGTGAATCTTAGCTTTTATCTGATCCAACCTGAACCAAAGTATTCCACAAGACGGACCTGCCAAAATATAGGAATCAGGTTAGTGACTTAGAAATTATAAATACGTGTACGTGTGTTAACTGTAATTGTGCGTGCTGATCTTTCGTGGATTCAGTTCCGATTCCGTAGTTCCGCTAATAGTTACCCCTTTTCATTCTCCACTGTGTTTTATTGTTCTTAAATTTGAATAGTGTATGTGTAACTTTCCTTGATTAAGAGGTATCAATAAATATAGTGATTTTTAAAGATGTCTCTTGAATTCGTTAATCCGCCTACACGTCCAGAAACAAGTAACGGTTGACGGGGAGATGATAATTTTAGGGGAGGTTATATGTCACGACAAACAATAAATTATTTTATTTCTGTACAGAAATAATGAGGCAAAGTTTATCGAAACAAATTATATACCTCAGTTAAAAGATTTTGAAAAAAAATACTGAATCCAATTCTCAGATATATTTGGGGAAGATGAAAATTAGAATACGGGCTTGAATCAGTAGGAGGTCAGACCTCAACTTCACAGCCACCACGATGACCAGCAGATAGGTGGCCCGAAAGTATAGTTTATATTAAATTGTAAAATCTTAAAACAGAGCTAGAGAATAAAATTTAGAAGTTAATAGCTGGATCTCTTCAGATGCAAACAAAAGAACAAAAAGAAACGAGCCTTACAGTAGTCGCATATGATGTGTAACATCTGACATGTTATCGTGGTAAATATACGATAGTAACTTAAATCTTGAAAAAAATGAATC
This sequence comes from Trichonephila clavata, assembly GCA_019973975.1. Classification (NCBI taxonomy): domain Eukaryota; kingdom Metazoa; phylum Arthropoda; class Arachnida; order Araneae; family Nephilidae; genus Trichonephila; species Trichonephila clavata. The sequence goes on along the minus strand of BMAO01016247.1, from coordinate 131,716 downwards.
GCGTAAGATTGGAAATAATTTTCTTTCGAATAATTTTATCTTTAATCAAAATTTTATTTAATTAACACAAGGAGTAATGCAATTTTTTATCAAAAATAATTATTCTTGTTCAATTTGGGGAAGAGCGGAGACTTGCGATAGCTGTCAGATAGGTCACATGGATGGGCCATGAATATTTCGAGTGGGACGTCAAAAAAACCCAGATTTATTGCGATTTTAAAAAAATTAGAATAGTTAAATAAAATAGTAGTTGAGCACCCAGTAACGGAAACCCAGCCTGGGTGTAGAGAAATAGGAGACAAATCGAATACAGCAGGTCCTGGGCATGTAGGTGCAAATGAGGTGGAGGTAGGGCAGAAAGAAATAACGAAATTAACTCACCGGGGGGGGGGCATCAGTGTCAAGAATGAACGTATATAACTTGGAACTAAGCGAAGATGGGGAGGGGAGGATTCCTCAAGTATCATGATCTCATCTCACTTAGCTCGTGACGCCACCAAACTTCAAACCCCATAGGATTAAAATGGGATTTATAGTTTTAGCAACGAAACTACCCCACTGGCCCACTACCATAGAACAAATTGGACAAAAAGATGTAGCTCGACGAGGAGAGTATATGGTTTGAGTTTCAAAACAGAGACTCAAAATTCCTCGGAGAGATGACGATTTAAAAAAATTTTAAAACTTTAAAATACTTTAAAAGCGTGAAATGGAAAGGGGAGGAAATAGAATTATTGCAATGAAATTATATCTGTAGAAAGCTCATAGAGGTATCTAGCGAATCAGGCAGGTACGGATGACCAAGGTGGCCTAGGATTCGAGATATAAAGGAAATAGTCCTGTAAGTGGGGGAGGGGGTAGCACCTGAGGAGGTTGATTTCTCGTATATCTCGTAATACAATCGAACCTACAAATATCAAGACCCTAACTCAATACCAAAGGAGGGCAAAATTTTTACCCAACCTCATAGTAATAACATGGGAACTTATTTTAGTGCTGGAGCCCCCCCCCCTAAGCCAACCAAAAAAGGGCTAAGTAAATAAATGAATGGGTCTCGCTGAGGAGAACCTGTGGTTCGAATCTGAAAGCAGAGACTGAAATACATTTCAATATATTATAGATTGAAAAAAGTTTTTTAAAGTTTAAAACGTTGAAATAAAATACAAGGAATGACCCTATGAGCAAGAAATTTGGTGAGAATATACAATGGAGGCACAAAGGAATCGAATGAGCTAGGTACGAGTGGAATGAGAGGCCCAGGTGTCGAGCTCTTGGCAAAATGCTGTCCAGGGGGGGGGAGGCACTTGGGGGTATCGAGTCCTTGTATTTCCTAACCAAACAGGTAGTACTATCGATGCCCCAGATATCAACCCTATATCATCAAAAAAATGGCACAATAGAAATAACATGGGGATTGATATTTTAGAGTGTAAGCCCTCCCCTGCCCAAAGCAGGTCATCATTAGTAGAGAAACTGTGAAGGGGGGTTGGCAAAGTCGATCGAAGCCACTGCCCGCGCTCATTGGTCAAATCAAATAGCGCGCGCTGCCCCGGTTTCCTATTGAGTTGAATTATGTGCAATTTTTTTCGGCTGTACTCTTCTAATTTTTAATTTTTCCTCACGTTTCTTTTGCCGATAATTTCGCATATATTCTGCTTTGGATTTCCCCGTCATTGCAAATCAGAAAATCGTAAAAACTGAATTAACTTGGTAAATGTTTAAAAATTAGAAATATTAGAGAAAATCACAAATATAATTATTTATAGTTTACACATATAAATATATAGCCTCAGATTTCATGCACAACGAGCCCTGAGACTTTGACAATTGAGGGTAAGAATCGCAAGTCTATCCTAGATGAAGTCTAGAGGGGGGTGCCAGCTCAGGTGTCGTCCGCGTCACTTGACCATGGTTCAAAATTACGCGGACAGTCCTCAAAAGCCCTCGTGTTGCTAATCAGTGCGACGTTAATATTATCTCACTCACTCAATCGGAATAAAAAAAACTGTTAACAAATAGTAATGAATACTATAAATAAAAATATGAAAAATACTTATATGCGTAGTGGGATTTACTGAATCGAACCTTAACGAAAGTATAAAAGTTTATAATATCTAAATGAAGACCCTGCCCACGACCATCCTGAAAACTCTAAAAGATCTCCTAGTAACATATACTCGAGACTATTTTTTATGCCCATTTATCCATGAGATTGCTACAACTTCACAGTTTTCACTTATCGCTCTACTACAGTCGGTCGAATAAAAAGTTGAGCACCGTGACCCTTTCAAAAAATGATTGAAAATGGAAAACGACCTTTTTTGAAAGGGTTCTCGGCTCTTTTTGTCAGAATCTTGTCCCCTACGTTGTGTTTTACATGCAACGGCTCTTTTTGAATGAATCCTATTTCCACCTCCCCTCCCATTGTGTTTTAGATGCCTCGGCTCTTTTTTAATGTGCCTTTTTCCCCTCCCCCGCGTTGAGAGTCTCCCTCCCACGGCTCTTTTCCCTCTCGTGTTTCAAGTCAACATTCACCTTAGAATGGCACTTTTCCTCTTTTTTTACCCTCATGTTGCGTTTTATGCTCCACTCAAAGTTTGTCTCAAAGTTGGTCTGAAAGTCGAAATTCACCTTAGGATTGCTCTTTTTGAATGAATTTTGTCCCTTATGTTGCGTTTTATACTCCACTCAATGTTTGTCTCAAAGTTGGTCTGATTTCACGTTAATATCCATATCGGAACTTTTTTCAAATTCCTCTGAAAAAATATTTTGGATGGGTGCGAGAAAAATTTTCAACCCATCCCAGACGAATGATTAAAACGGGGCTGATCCACAAATGAAATGGAGACATGTCAAGCTTGGTGAAAGCACCGACCCATGAAATGCAGGCATTGCAACGTTGGTATGTTGAGAAAACCAGGAGAATCATTCCAATATGGCAAGGAGGTCTCAACTGGCAGCCAGCAGGAGAGTCCAATTTTATTTGTGTGTGTGTGTGTGTCAAGTTTTTAAAAAGAGGCATTTCAATCTTGGTGCATCATTTGGCCCAAAAAAAGGGGGACCCAGTCGACATGTGACCCCCAATGTTCGGATTTTTTTTTGTGAAGATTTCGGCTAAAAACACTTACCGATAAGACTGCCAGAATTTGGGAATTTTCAACATGACGCCAAATCCTGACAGTCTTAACGAAAAGCATGTAGCATTGACCTGTTGCCATAGAAATTCTTTTTCCGTCACAACTGCCAGATTTGGAATATCCAATACCAACCCAAACCTGACAGATTTAACCAAAAAAAAAAACAAATTTCAACTGCAGTCAGAAGCAATCTAATTTCTAGCTGCTGGCTGCTCACCTTTTATATTCTAATGAGGTCACGTGAAACGATTCCTATTGGTTGACGCTTTTCAACCTTGAAACTAATCGTATCTTTGTGCATCTTGGTGGACAACCTCGAAACTAATCTTTAGCATATCTTTCGTTTGAGTACAAGTTTTAAAAGAGAGACCCTCCAACGTTGGCACCTGCCTTAACCCCAAAAAAGAGGGACCGAGTCGACTCTTGTGTCGACTCGGTCCCCGTTTTTTCGGTTCAGACCAATATTTACAGTCCAATTTTTCACACTTACTCTACCAAGTCAGCCATTTGATTCTTACACTCGGCCTGCAGCTTGTTGAAATGTTGCAGATAATGAGAAAAACAGTAAGACTTTACCATGGTGCACTCGGAAATGTCATAATTTTCGTGCACCTTCTCGTGCAGGTGATCTGGTAGAGTACGGTCATGGAGGTCCTGGAAATTTGGTAGCGTTTCCAAGTGGATCGTAAACAGCCCCAGCTACTCAAATATTTTGCGCTGGTCGGTTCCCTTGACCACGATGAGGCCTCGATTTCCTTGCGCCAGGTCACAAAATTTACCCCTGACGCAAAAGGACAGGTATTCGAGGGGCACGGATCCAGGGATGTGGCTTTTGAGACTCAGGCGCTCGTTGATATAACGGTTGGCCCGGCCATCTTTCGAGGTGGTGATCCAATTGGAATGATCCACGGTGATGCACATCACTTTGAGATCCATTCCATTCTCTGGAATCGTGGCAATGGACACTTCGATGGGGACAGGCTTACCCCCACGATGAAACACGTTGGCATGAGCAAAAAAGGCTAGTTGAGACATGTTGCATTTGAGAGAGAATGTCTCTGGCGGCTCATGTCTCTCCTATTATACTCTGGGGGGTCACGTGAATCGATTCCTATTCGCTGGGGTAAAAAGTACTAAATTTTTAAAAGAGAGGCTCTCCAACCTTGGCACCTTCCTTAATCCAAAAAAAGGGGGACCGAGCCGACTTTTGTATCGACTCGGTCCCCCTTTTTTTGGGCCCATGGGCATTGTGAAATTTCAAGAACTCTTGAACCAATATCCACTTCCCATCAAGTTGGTACAGAACGAACATGGGCTTCATATCTCGGATTGCATCTATAGTAGAGACAAAAATACCGAAGGCCCAGGCTGTTGTAATTGTTTTTACTTATTTGATAAACCCGAGAAATATTTTATTGTGAAAAAATTGGATAAAGTCGTCGTACGAGATGGGACAATACATCCCAAAGAGAGTTTGACAAAAGCTAATGTCAATGTGGAGAAGAGTATCAATTCTACATAAAACTCCCGAACCTTTATAAGCTTACAACCATTTGTTTCAAGAACAAATGTTGCACGGTGAGCCAACCAAAGTAAGGTTGGAGCAAATTTTGTACAATGGAAAATACTATTTACCCCGAGCCAAGACTCACGACATGTTGGAAATTCTTTACAACCTTCAGAATGTGCAATTGAGCATGGAAAAAATTTCCGATACCAACTGCAAAATAAAATCTTGACAAGAACTCTCTAAAAAAATTTTTTTTTCTTTAAGGAGAGAGAGATGGAGAGTGTTTCAAAGGTTGAGCTTTCCACTCAAGCTCTCATTTTGTTTGCTGTGACATTTCTTACTCGTCATTATGGCTTTGTTAGAATCTTTAATGGTGAATTGGAAAAAAACAGTCTCCCAGGTTTGCGAGAAAACGTCTCACGATTGCGTGTTATAGACAAAGATTGCAACGTTTAGCGGGTATTGTGAAATTTTAAGAAATCGTGAAACATTTTCCTATTCCCTTCAAGGTGGTATTCAGCAAACATGGATTCCATCTTTCGTATTGTGTCTATAGTGTGGATGAATGCACTGAAGGACCCGACACTTGCCATTGTTTTAATTTATTTGACGAACCCGAGAAATATTTTATGGTTAAACAATTCAATCATGTCGTCGTACGGGATGGGTCTTTACATCATAAAGATTGTTTGAGACTAGCTAAATGTCAATATTGGAGAAATAGAACTGTTGATAAGCTCACTACCCACCTTGAAATGACCCCTGCTTTTGTCCATGGGATTGCTTACTGCGGGGAGACCCCATGATTCACGTTTTATGGATGGTGTGGTGCACCCACCGAAGCAAGATTGAAAAAAATTTTAGACAATGGAAAGAATACTTTCCCCGCGTTGGCAAAGGACTCAGTGGGTTTCCATGACATCCTTCTAGCCAATCAAAAGCCACTTCCTGCTTCTCTTTCTTCTAAAAAGCACGGCTCGGAAGCCCTCTGCATCACACGAGACAATGGAGTCTGACAAAGCGTTTCAAGTCTACCTGGCCAAGTACCAAGAGGCCCATTTGGCCGATTACATCACCTTCATGATGCATTTTAGCGCCCTTTTACAGACTTTGACACCTTCCGAAGTGATTGCTCTCTACACCGTGGACCTTGGGGACCTTTTACGCAAAGTGTTTCCGAATCACGAGCCCCACGACCTGCCCACGTTGAAGTGCCTCACGTATTCTGAACCCTCGGAACTGTACAGCGATTACCTAGAGCAGCAGGCTACCAAAGGAAAGGAGGCCTTTATTCAAGCCCTGTGGACGGTCCGGGCCATACCCAAGTTATATCTATTGGCGTATAAGGCTTGGAGGTGACACGGTCCTCAACAGTTGACCCCCTGGATTCTATTGGCTCAAGCCGTGTTGGATGGGTGTTACGAGTTGAAATGGCCTGAAAGCGTCTTCCAAGTACCCGACACGTGTTCAATCTGCCTGAGTCCGATGCATTGGCCAGAAAAGAAACACTGTGGCCATGTATTTCACATGCGTTGCTTACTCCAACACCTTTAGGTGAAGAATTCCTGTCCCCTCTGCAGGACACCCAACTCAATACGAGCACCGTAGAGGTGGAGAGGTTTCCCCAGAAAAATGGGAGAATGATTGCTGGAAAGGAGCATAGCTCGGGACCAGTAATCATTCTACCATTTTTTTGGGCTACTCTCAATGTCAAGGTTGGAAACGACAAAAAAAAAATATTTTTACCCACAAATTTTTTTTAGACTGGGTTTGAAAAGGGAACATTTTTCCACCAAAAAAGAATGTGGGGCAAATAAAGTTTTAAAAGGGTCATTTTACAACCCGGAACATTTTTCCACAAAAAAGAATGTGAGGGTGAGGAAAGTTTGAAATATCTTTCAGAAGCAAATAAAATTTACAACTCAATCTCTCTAAAAAAAAATAAAAAAATTTTTTATAGAGAGATTGAGTTTAAGAGCAAACTACTCGCAGCGTATCTTTTTTCAAAATGACAGACACGGATGATTTGTTTAACCTGTTGTCAACACCTGGTTCACCTTTGCCATCCACTCCAATGGCTTCTCCTTCTCATGAACCTTCTCAAGATGGGCAGAGACATGCTCCACAAGACTCTCGACGACGTCGTTTTAAACCTTATCGACGACCCCCTTATGCCTATCGATTTCCCCAGAACCATGCCCTTTTTCCATACTCACGGTCTGGCCGTGTTGTGTCTCCGAGACCATGGTTTCACGCTCACCAATGGTGTCGTCTCGTATGCCTCGGATCGGGTAGGTGCGAATGAATTGTTCAACTGTTTACATTATCTCAATGTCGGTAACCTTTGTGTGACCGACTCACGTTCCAAGCAAGAATTTAAAGACATTCAAGCGAGTTGGAGCTCTTTCAGTCCTTTCAAACGAACCCCCATCATGCTCTTGAAATCCCATCCACGGGGAGAATGCCACTTTTGCCACCAGACGCAATGTCATCGTTGGATTGCCGTGCAAGGCATGTGTGCCATTCGCCACCAACCTCTCAACCCCATTTTTTACTCGCATCCTGTCTGAAACGTATAAAAGGAGGACTCGTGTCGACGCTTCTCCTCAGTTGCAGCATGGATGCCTTCCCCGAGCACCTTTCCTCCACCGTGGTGCCCGTGACGTTGCCCGAGAAACCCGATGCGTTGGAATATGCCGCTCGGCAGGGCCAAGTTCGAGCGGGCATCCTTTACCAAGAGCCCCACGTAAAACGAGTGTTTACATTATTTTGTAAAAATCATTGGCATCAAAAAAAGACTTTTATGGATAATTTCAAGCGTGCCGTGATGGAAGCCAAGCATGTCAACGAATTTAGACCCCACGATATCATGTGGGAAAAAGTGTCCAAAAGCCTCTTTAAAAATCCAGATCGTTTGCTCAAAAATACCGACAAGAGGATGGTCTACATCTATGGCAACATGTTTTTTGTCAAAAAAAAATTTACCTTTGGTTTGAGAACGGTGCACACCGGAGAGGTTCATTTCATTCAAACGACGCAGGTGCCCATGCTGCTGTACGAATTGCCCCCCCCCCTCCAGTCTCCAGTGCCGAGCCCAACCCAATGTGGCGAGGAGGAGTTTTGAGCCCTATGACCAAATGCTCTAGCATCGGACCATCTTGGAGCCCCACACGGCGTATCCGATACCAGCTGGAACCCACTACTTGATGTTGACGGTTCAAAAAACAGCCTTTGGTCTGGACATTATCCCCGAATCTCTTCTCCCTCAGCTCCTTCAGAAGGGATTCTACTTGGGGGATTTCCGAAAAATGAAAAAGTTTGATCAAACCCTTACAAGCTACCTCCTCCTACCCCGGCTCATGGACTGAAGCAAAATTTGAAGGAGACGCACCCACCCAAGAAACGAGGGTGCATCATGAGACCTGTGCAGATTCCAGAGCCTATACAGATTCCAGTCCCTGTGCAGATTCCAGAGCCTCAGATACTCTATCCAGAGCCTATACAAATTCCAGAGCCTAAGCTACTCTATCCACAGCCTGTGCAGATTCCAGAGCCTGAGCTACTCTATGCAGAACCTGTGCAGATTCCAGATCTTGAGCTACTCTATCCTGTGCAGATTCCAGAGCCTATGCAGATTCCGGAGCCTATGCAGATTCAAGAGCCAGATACTGCTTTGCTCGACCAGCTCCTGTCGTCCGTCTATGAACAAGAACCCCAGTTGCTCCACCTGGTCCCCTCTCTCTTTGATGAAAACAATGAGCTCATCGCCTTCCTGGATGCTTTTGAAAGAGATTTGGCGATGGAGCCCCTTGACTTGTCCATGCCCAAACTCCCCTCTTGTGTCAAACACTCTATTGGATTTAAAGCGATTCAACCCATGAATCTGTCTTGTAGATGATCAATAAAATTTTTTTTTTTTTAAAAACAAGTCTCATTTTTTGTGTCAAAATGATGCAACATTTATTGGACCAGTGTCGACATCGCACGACGATCGTGTTTGGAAATTTGGGTCGCTGGCCAGATCGAGTCACGTATTACTAGTCAGACTATCCTTACACCATCATTTTTGAGCCCAATTTTGGTGTGCACGTTCCTCGGTCGTTTGGAAAAACCGTGGTCTTGTTTACGAGTCATTTGGATTTGACGTGGGATCCAGGAGTCGATTTAAAATTCCTTCAACTGGGTCGCCTCCCGTCTCGCGAGTTTGGGAAGCCCATGAACGTCAAAATGTAGAGGCCTATACGTTGAATCTCACGGACTGTGCATGCGCCTAGCGGATGTGTACGTGAGTTTATTAACGTGGTTGGACGATTGGGAAATGCATCGAGACTAAAACCTTCCTTGGCGCCTGGTGTGTCTCCAATAATGGAACCGGGCTTTGGAACCACACGTGGAACGCTCGCATCAAAAGGCCTTGGCGCATGGGATGCCAGTTGACGTCACGCTCCTTGAGCATATATAAGGCCATCATTCTCTCTCAGAGGAAGCAACATGTCTGTCTATTTTGCTCATGCCAACGTCTTTCACCACCAGGGTAAGCCAGTGCCCATCGAGTTGTCTATTGCCACCCTTCCCAGGGATGGCAGTGATCCCAAAGTGCTCTGCAATACGGTGAACCATGACGGATTCACCTCCACGCCCCAAGACATGCGATCCAATGCCTGCAAAAACGCTCGTCTTCTTCTGGTACGTCCTTTGCCCAAGAGTGTGCCTGTAGAATACTTACCCTATTGCGTGAGGGGCATGGTGGACCCAGGAGGCCTCATAGTAGTGAAAAGCTCAAAGCAGCAAAAAATTTTAAAGAGTTGGGACTCGTCACCGTAATCTTGGAGATGCTGCCCAAATTCAACACCATTTGCGATGGCACCTTTCCCAACCCCATGCATGATGACCTCCACGAGGAAGGGGACGTGTCTCATTGCACCATGCTGAAATCTTTTCAATTTGCAAAATACCTGCAGCAGTTTAACAAGTTGCAGGCGGAATGGAATGACAAAGTTTCAGCTTTGATAGAGTGAAAAAAAATTGCCCATGGGCCCAAAAAAAGGGGGACCGAGTCGACACAAAAGTCGACTCGGTCCCCCTTTTTTTGGATTAAGGAAGGTGCCAAGGTTGGAGAGCCTCTCTTTTAAAAATTTAGTACTTTTTACCCCAGCCAATAGGAATCGATTCACGTGACCCCCCCCCCAGAGTATAATAGGAGAGACATGAGCCGCCAGAGACATTCTCTCTCAAATGCAACATGTCTCAACTAGCCTTTTTTGCTCATGCCAACGTGTTTCATCGTGGGGGTAAGCCTGTCCCCATTGAAGTGTGCATTGCCACGATTCCAGAGAATGGAATGGATCCCAAAGTGATGTGCATCACCGTGGATCATTCCAATTGGATCACCACCTCGAAAGATGGCCGGGCCAACCGTTATATCAACGAGTGCTTGAGTCTCAAAAGCCACATCCCTGGATCCGTGCCCCTCGAATACCTGTCCTTTTGCGACAGGGGTAAATTTTGTGACCTGGCGCAAGGAAATCGAGGCCTCATCGTGGTCAAGGGAACCAACCAGCGCAAAATATTTGAGCAGCTGGGGCTGTTTACGATCCACTTGGAAACGCTACAAAAGTTCCAGGACCTCCATGACCGTACTCTACCAGATCACCTGCACGAGGAGGTGCACGAAAATTATGACATTTCCGAGTGCACCATGGTAAAGTCTTACCGTTTTGCTCGTTATCTGCAACATTTCAACAAGCTGCAGGCCGAGTGTAAGAAACAAATGGCTGATTTGGTAGAGTAAGTGTGGAAAATTGGACTGTAAATATTGGACTGAACCGTAAAAAGGGGGACCGAGTCGACACAAGAGTCGACTCGGTCCCTATTTTTTTGGGTGAAGGAAGGTGCCAACGTTGGAGAGAGTTCCTCTCTTTTAAAACTTGTACTCAAACGAAAGATATGCTAAAGATTAGTTTCGAGGTTGTCCACCAAGATGCACAAAGATACGATTAGTTTCAAGGTTGAAAAGCGTCAACCAATAGGAATCGTTTCACGTGACCTCATTAGAATATAAAAGGTGAGCAGCCAGCAGCTAGAAATTAGATTGCTTCTGACTGCAGTCGAAATTTGTTTTTTTTTTTGTTAAAACTGTCAGGTTTGGGTTGGTATTGGATATTCCAAATCTGGCAGTTGTGACGGAAAAAGAATTTCTATGGCAACAGGTCAATGCTACATGTTTTTCGTTAAGACTGTCAGGATTTGGCGTCATGTTGAAAATTCCCAAATTCTGGCAGTCTTATCGGTAAATGTTTTTAGCCAAAATCTTCAAAAAAAATCCGAACATTGGGGGACCGAGTCGCATGTCGACTGGTTCCCCCTTTTTTCGGGCCAAATGATCCACCAAGATTGGAATGCATCTTTTTAAAAACTTGACACACAAAAAATTGGACTCGCCTGCTGGCTGCCAGTTGAGACCTCCTTGACACGCCAAGATTGGAAGGCTTTATATCGTGAGATGGCAATGGAATGATTCTCTGGAATGATTTTCTGTCTTTTCTCGACACACCAACGTTGCATTGCCTACATTTTATGGATTTCTGCTTTGAAGACATACCAAGCTTGAAACGCATCCATTTCATTTGTGGATCGCACTTTGACATGCCTCCATTTCATTTGTGGATCACCCCCCGTTTTAAATCATTCGTGGGCTGAAAAATTTTCTCTCGCCCATCAAAAATATTTTTCGGAGGAATTTGAAAAAAGTTTATTTGTTCATTTGTAGTAGCACGTTCCGCATAGTTCCCTGCACTGTTGCATTTTGTGTCAAAATGCAACATGAGGGTAAAAAACTCATACCAAAAGAGCAATCCTAAGGTGAAAAAAAAAAAAAAAAAAAAAAAAAACTCATACCAAAAGAGCAATCCTAAGGTGAATTTCGACTTGAGACAGACTTTGTGCTTCATACTTCAGTTTGAGCTGAAAATGCAACATGAGGGTACAAAGGGAGGGAAGGGGACAAAATTCATACCAAAAGAGCAATTCTAAGGTCGACTTGAAACACCACGAGGTGAAAAAGAACCATCCTAAGGTGACCTGAGACACAACGTGGGGGGGGGGACAAGATTCTTACAATAACAGCCAAGGATTCTTTCAGAAAAGATCGTTTTCCATTTTCAATCTTTTTTTTGAAAGGGTCACGGTGCTCAACTTTTTATTCGACTGACCTTACTATTTACTCCAGTGATTTCCAAGGGCCAAAACCGTTTTAATTTTTCTACCATTATCTATAATTTCTAGACTTTTCACCGAATACGCGCTCTGAGGGAGCATACACTGGCTAAATTTGCTGGTTCGATTACTACAATTAATATTGTGTCTATAGATACGACCGTGACACTTGACGACATTTAGTGGTCAAAGCGGTAATGAGTAAGTAATATCCTCTATCGCTAACAGATGACTCTAGTAGTAGTTTCGAAAGTGCGGTAACAATTAAACATTCGTGAATAACCTCATTGGTTCGAGAAAGTTCTGGTGTATTCTACTCCCTTCGAGATCACAGTGTGATGGATGTCCCCTGACATCAATTAATGTTTGGGAGTTAGAATGAAGACCAGCTATAATAAAAACAAATACAATTTATTGTTCTAGCAATCAATTCAAATGATCCAGGGTAGGAAATGCATCTATAAATAAGCATTGGAGCAAAAGCGAGGTAGATCAGATAATTAATATTTAATTATAAGTTGAATCACTTACTTTTCGAACGTTTTGGTAATCTACGTTCTAAATAATCGTAATTCCTTTCTCAGTTTTTCGACTTCTAGTCCATATGATTTTAATTCAAATATCTTATTGACTAAATCGTCAATAATCAATCTTAAATATTAAGTAATTAATCAGCGAGTCACTCTTGATAAGCTTTCTACTACTTTGCGTTAATCAATAACTTCTATCATTTAACTCCTAATCTCTCTCTCTCTCGAACCTAAAATTCAGTGCTTAAATATAAGCCCTGATTTACATAAACCGCATCTTCTTCGGGAGAAAGTTTTCAATAGAACAATATTTAAAGAGATAGTTTTTCCCCCAAGAGGATTAGTAGTAGGCTCACGAATAGACACATTACAATCCCCTCTCCCGTGAAGAAGACGTGATTTATATAAGGGTTTCAACGAGCCGACAAAAATTATGTTATTAAGTTTTAGTACTGAATCAGGAAATAGCCAAAATTTTAAAGTTACTCTGATTCCTGACCAAATTCACCCTTTAGACATCGAGCAGAAAAATTCATTTAATCTGCTTCCAAAATTCAATTTAATCAAATATATCGGTACATTTCCTGTACATAAAAATTTATATTACATTAGGACACCCCATTTGAGCTAGAGCTAGGGTAAAACCTCATTTTGAGCACAAAAACCCCAGCCGTGCACTATACAGTTTTTAATAACTAACAAACCCTTCGACTGTACATAAATTTCTTCTTTACTTTCCTCGTCTCATTTAGGTATCTTAGGGTCTGTTCCCCTGAAATGTGGAAACAGGATCACTAACATATATTATTTAGTATCTGTACATTGAATATCCATTATAATCATCAATACATATATTTATAAACATTAATCAGTCATACATATATTTCTAATACTAATCACTTTTAATTACACATTTTCGCATATATAAACACCATCTGGTTTTTTCAAAAACCACTCCCCCTTCCTTTCTCTCTGCGCTGTTAGTGTTATTGTTATTTGTTCCTATTTACGCCGCGTCCCACACACATAAACCAGATATTATATACATATATACAATTTTTAAAATATGCTACACAATGAATAAGCAATTCAAGGAATTCTCGCCTACTAGCCAAGTCTCTTTTGGTAGCAAAACAAATGTAAACAAACAAATGTTTCCCACAATTTGGAATAAATTTAAGTACAAAAGTTATAACAAACCTACTTCCCGTCCACCCTGTGACCCAGCTAAAGGTGTGGAAGGAAGTGAAGGATTATTCGACATGATAATTTCCAATTATTTTATTTATCACTTTAATCAACCCCAACAGAAATCAATGCAACACTATAAATTGGATGATCCAGTCAGACAACAGAGGGAAGGAACGAGAGTCGCGTTTTGGGAGAATACATTTACTAAACTACTTTATAATAATAGTTCCTCCTTAATGTTACTTTACACAATAGATATATAACTAATGTCCACTTGTGACGGGTCCTTACGCATTTCACTAACCTTCTCAATAATTCTTTTAGGTTTTATTTGTTTCAACCAATCTCCACCGGGAGCCAAAGCGTGATTTATGCAAACGAGATATTTTATATAAGTTCGGGTTTAGCGAGTTAGTGAGAGAGATTGAAATGAAATGAGAAAATGTTGTCAAGTATAGACGTAGAGGAAAGTGAACAGAATCGCTGGGAATGCAAAGCACCGTCGTAGATAAAATTAGTTCGTAGAAGAACTGCATGAATAGCTGAAAATATAAGTCGCCTCTTAAAGAAGGAATCCTGACCTTAAGTTGACCCAATCAAGATCCTAAAGAACCAACTAGACGAACCTGCTATAGTATAAGAAATCAGGTTAGTGATATAGCATTTAATTAAGTATACGTGTGTAGCTGTAATTGTACGGGTCGATCTTTCGTAGATTCAGATCGGATTCCGTCGTTCACGATTATTGATCCCTTCTCATTCTCCACTGTGTTTTATTGTTCTTAAAATTGAATAGTATTTGTGTAATCTCTTTAATTAAGAAAAATCAATAAATAGATTGATTTGTTAAGATGTCTACTGAATTCTTTAATCCGCCTACACGTTCGGAATCGGATAATACCCGAAGGGTAGTTGAGAGTCTTAGGGGTAGCGAGAGGCTACGACCCTGGCGCCCAACCGAAATACCGGAATTAAGAGCAAGTGCTGGATTTAGGGTTCTGCCGGAATTATTTTTTTCGGGTAAAGATAATGTGTCTGAGTTCATTAACAATATTGATGATAATATAGCATACTATGAAATACCGTCGAATCTGGCGTGTGCGTATTTAAAGGGTCATTTAATTGGGAGAGCATTAGACTGGTTTGAGGTCATAGGATTTGCGTGTGTAAATGGAGAAGCGACTGCATTCGCAACGCTTAAAAAGAAGTTGTCGGATAGTTTTCCAGTAGTACGGAATAAATCGGAGTTAGAAGCTCAGTTTTTTTCATCAAAACAGCGGAGAGGTCAGGCCCCATCAGACTTTATTTACCAACTATTAAAAATCCATAAGACTTTAGATTTGAATTATGATGAGTTAAAATTGGTCGATCACATAGTAATGCGACTCGAACCACAGATTATGGATTATTTAGAAGTGCGAAACCCCACAACACGAAAGTACAGTTGTTAGAATTGGTCGATCGGTATGAGGAACGTCATAGATGCAGAGAAACCCAGGGTTCGAGTAATAATTTTGCTAGACGAGGTTGGGATATCAGTAGGAATCCTGCGGAAAGAAGGAATAATGGAAATTGGAGATATACAGGGGTCGGAAATAGACAAAATGATCAGATAGGAGTAAGGAGGGGTGCGAATAATTTTTCTCATCGTAACAATCAAAATCAAGGATTCGAGGGAGGAAATCGCAACAACCAACCAAATCATCGAACAGACCGATATCAGAACCGTAGGATGGTGGTTAGGAAGGGTCCTAGTGATGATTCAGCAAAGCAGAATTGGAGGCGTGTTGATTGCAACAGCGGAAGGCAGAGAAATGACAATTTAAACTTCTAAGCGATCGTGTTGCGGGAGGTAAGCGGTCGCTAGTTGAGTCAAATCCTCCTAATCGGATTAAACTTAATTTATTACGGTTATCACCAGTTGATCTTCCGTATGTGCCGATTCTTTTACATGACACGTTTATAAAAGCTCTCTGGGATACAGGTGCGGAGAAGTCATTTATTTCAGAAGCGACGTACCGATCATATTTTTCTTTTCGTCCTATTAATAAATCGTTAGCTGAAGTGGTTACGGCTCAAGGGCCACAATGCATAAATTTAGGCACAATTGAGTTACGAATTAAAATAAGGGAATTTTCGAAGTTGTGGAATTTTCATGTGATTGCTGAGATGCAATATCCATGCATAGTGGCATTGATTTTATGTCGCATACAAAGATAAGTTTTGATTTTTTTACGAAATCGTTAATCATTCCGGACTCGCAGATTGAGAAAGTGACAATATCGGACAAACCGGTACAGATAGATTTATCAAACACTAAGTTAAAGGCAGGGCAAAAACAGAAGTTGCAGATTTTGTTTAAGGAATTTCAAGGCTTATTTTCAGTTAAGCCAGGTCTGACGCATGTGTTTTGTCATGAAAATGATACGGGTGATAATCCTCCTGTTTTTTCGAGACCTTTACGCTATGACAGGGTCAAACAGGGTATCATTGACTACCATGTTCAGAAGATGTTGGACGATAGAACTATAATTCCAACAACATCGCCTTACGCGTCTCCAGTTGTTTTATGTCGGAAGAAAAACGGGTTGCCGTTAGACGACCCAGAAGCTTATAGGTTTGCAATAGATTATAGAAAACTAAATGCGATCACGAGGTATCCACGATATCCGCTACCGCTAATGGATGATTTGATCACTAATATTCCCACACCGAAATTATGTCATCACTTGATTTACGCAGCGGATACTTTCAGATGGCGGTAGACCCCAAAGATGTTCATAAGACGGCATTTGTTACAAAAAATGGTACTTTTGCAGTTACTCACATGCCATTTGGCCTTTCGGGGGCAGCTCCAAATTTTCAGAGGGCTATAGAAATAATCCTTAAACCAGTGCTCGGGCGTTTCACCTTCTGCTACATGGGCGATGTGATAATTTAATCTCCATCTTTTGAACGCCATGTAGAGCACTTACGTGAAGTATTCAAAAATGTTGCAAGAGGCTGGTTTAACGTTGAATCGTGAGAAGTGTCATTTCGCGAGGGAACAATTACGTTATTTGGGTCTACTTATTAATAAAGAGGGAGTTAGAACAGACGAGGAGAAAGTAAAAGCAATTCTTGAAATGAAACCTCCGAAAACTGCGAAACAGGTAGCAAAATTTTTAGGAATGACGGGTTGGTATCAAAAGTTTATTAAGAACCACGCAGACATGTGTGAACCCTTGTATGGTTTAAAACGGAAAAATTCTAAGTTCCGTTGGTCGGAATCGGCGCAGGAAGCCTTTGATCGTATTAAGAAAGCAGTGACGGAAGCTCCAGTGTTACAGTTACCAGATTTTTCCAAAGCTATACGGATGCTAGTTCAGTGGGGGTAGGAGCAGTGTTGACACAGAATAATAGGCCTATTACGTTTGCCTCAAGAACATTTAACCACGCTGAGAGAAATTATAGTGTGACGGAACGTGAATGTTTGGCTGTCATATGGTCGTTAAATAAATATCGCACTTATTTCGGATCCTTGCCGGTTAAAGTGATAAAAGACCATGCAGCACTTACCAAATTATCGAACGGGAAGAATTTGTTGTCTAGAATGATAAGGTGGACCCTTAAGTTGGCAAATTTTAATGTGGAATGGGAACATCGCCCAGGTACGCAAAATGTAGTGGCTGATATATTGTCCAGAAACCCATTAGATATTAACGAGGAATCAAAGGTGTCTTGTGCGGTGATTAGGTCGTTGGTATTATCGTCTAGGGAACAGTTGAGAGAAGAACAGAGGAATGATCCGGAGCTAGGTCATATATTGCGGTTTTTAGAAAATCCTGACGATAGTTCAATTAATGAGTCAATCTGTGGAAATTGGTCCCGCGATTTTAAAGTAATAGATGGATTGTTATATTATGCAAAGTATACAACCTCACTCGGTGAATTAAGGGTATTTATACCCAAAACATTACGTAAAGATGTTATGCGAGAATTTCATGACTCGCCGATGGCGGGCCATCTCGGTAAAAGGAAAACCTATTTAAAATTAAAAGACGCATGTTATTTCCCGTACATTAAAAAATACATTTATAAATATGTATCAACCTGCGACCAATGCCAAAAATTCAATTATAAGAACGAATTACCAGCTGGTCAATTAATTCCGATAGTAACGAATTTTCCGAATGAAATCGTATCTTTAGATTTATTAGGCCCATACCCTGCAACTAGTTCGGAACGCTATAAATTTATTTTAGTAATAACAGATAATTTTTCTAAATGGGTTGAAATAGTTCCCTTAAGGAAAGCTTCGGCTAAAGCAATTGCCAATGCATTTTTTGAGAATTATATTTCGCGTTATGGAGCTTCTGTTAAGTTAGTTAGTGATAACGGCCCCCAAATGATATCCGAGGTTTTTGAGCAAGTGTGTCGCAGGTTGAACATAAAACACGTTAAAACTGTGGTATATCGTTCACAAGCTAATCAAACGGAAAGAGTTAATCGTACTCTTCTACAAATGATTTCGAGTTTTGTCGCGGATAATCACACTAACTGGTACCAATTTCTGCGTGAGTTAGTTACGCTTTAAGGACAGCAGCAGGGCCGCCGCGTGGGTATTAGGCGCCCTTGTTCAAGTTGAAATTCGGCGCCCCTTTATGGGGTCTGTTGCACTCTTATAAAGTGCTACAAATAAAATAAGAAATACTCATTTATAGTATTCTAAGTTTGACTTTCTAACTGAAAAGCCTTAAAATTATAATATTAAAACACATTTGTCTTATTGTTTTTTATTTTATTTCATAAATTTTAAAAACAAAACAAATAAAAAATGATATAAAATTTTTTAAGCAAAATATAAAAATTAGAAAATATATTCAAATATTGAATCTCCTAGCTTTAGCAGCTACAAATGCTCGTATCAATTCCTTTATATTTAATTTATCCAAAATTTCGTTCTCTATGGAAAAAATCGACAGTTACGATAATCTCACCTGCGCCATAGTAGATCGCATGTAGTTTTTTTATAATTTTAAGTTTTGAAAAACTTCGTTCTCAAGTAGCCACCGAAACTGGCAGGGTTAAAGAAATCCGTAAAGCTATTGCAATATTTGAAAATGTATCGATAAGATTGTTTTCATAAATATAATTTAAAACATCAATAGGCGACATTATCCTCTTTGGTAAAATATCGGAAAGATTTTATTTCTTCAAACAAATTTAATCCATTAATATTTTTAGTATCCTTTAATTTTCGTTCTAATTCTTCACAATGTTTTGAAATTTCATTGTCACTCCAGTGTTTTAAATTTGGTATATAGTGGTATATACCTTGGTAAATACCTTGAAGTAATTATGATGTTCTTTTAATTCAATCCTTCTGAAATTTAAGAAATAGCAATGTCTAATATTATATTGTAAAATTCAACCTTAAACTTTTGTCTTGGATTGCTGATTGATTCGTCGGTTTGTTCATCTTGAAACAGTTTATTTTTAAACCTGTTTCGATTTAGTGGAAAATAAGTGTATCCCCCCTCCCAAATCATCAGCAACGATACTTGCATTGGTAATTGCATGTCCATACGCTTCATCTGATCTACGATTATCTAAAGTAAATTTGTCTTAAAATTAGCTGATGTAACTGGGAAAATTTACAAAATAAAAAAAAAAATTTAATTAGATTTCATTCAGCTGGACATTACTTTTACTGCCTCCTTTGTAAAGGAAAGCAAATAATAAATGCATGTTTTGAATAATATGATAAAAATGTTAATGATAAAATTATTATTTTAATATGATAAAAATGTTTGTACATTTTTTTAAGTCTCAAGGGAAAATACAAAACAAATCAAAAGTAAATTTATAATTACCGTTTGCAGTTATAAAGGAATGAAGTAAAATTGAGGAAATTACTGATTTAAAATTGCGTTAACTCTCTCTCTTTGAAAAAAAGTGATTTCCTGAAGGCAGTGGCGTAGCTAGGTATTTAAAGGCTTTAGTGCAAAAAAAGAGGGCTCTATCTTGGTTGAATTCTATCAAGTATATATATATATATATATATATATATATATATATATATATAAATATGGGAATATTTTAAATATATACAAAGCTACAATTTTTACTTACGGCCTTTTCTTTCTTGGCGTTGTTTGCGCTTAAACGCACCCCACTTGGTTTCTTTCTATTTTAATAATCTATAATTTTATAGTTTTATAATTTATCTATATATAATACATTTGTACGTGCTCGAGTATTTACTGACGTTAAAAAGAAGCAGAAACGAAATATTACGCCATAATAAGTCGATGGAGAACCCCTAGCTATTTCGAGCTCACATCCAACAGAGGGCTTAGAGCTACAAAATGGCCCACCGAGATGGACAGGAAATGATACAAAAAATATGCATGGACATTTTTTTTATTTCCAATGGCGGATTACAAGACAACTGCAAACAAAATGTGAAGCAGAGAATATTGACAAAAAACAAACAAAGGACAACACAAAAAATAATGAAAGAAAAAATAAGAAAAGAAACACAAGTTCACAGTATAGTCTATAAATCACACATTTTGTGTCTGGCCTCCCAACACCTGCTCCACATGGATCCAGAGCTGAGTGCACGGCAGCGTGCCAAATGAATGGCGTCCATTTCTTCATCGGAGTCGCACAGTTTACAAAGTGGACTCTGAGCAATGCCTATCATGTTTAAATGCTTAGATAGGCAGTCGTGGCCAGTGGCGATTCGAAAATCGGCCCCAGCTCTATCTCGTGGAGTACACAGAAGAGTACAAGTTTTCAAAGAGAGGCTCTCCAACCTTGGCACCTTCCTTTATCCAAAAAAAGGGGGACCGAGTCGACTTTGGTGTCGACTCGGTCCCCCTTTTTTGGGCCATTGGGCAATTTTTTTTTACTCTCTCAAAGCTGAAACTTTGTCCTTCCATTCCGCCTGCAACTTTTGAAACTGCTGCAGATATTTTGCAAATTGAAAAGATTTCAGCATGGTGCAATGAGACACGTCCCCTTCCTCGTGGAGGTCATCATGCATGGGGTTGGGAAAGGTGCCATCGCCAAGGGTGTTGAATTTGGGCAGCATCTCCAAGCATACGGTGACGAGTCCCAACTCTTTAAACATTTTTTGCTGTTTGGAGCTTTTCACGACAATGAGACCTCCTGGGTCCACCATGCCCCTCACGCAATAGGGTAGGTAGTCTACAGGCACACTCTTGGGCAAGGGACGTACCAGACGAAGACGAGCGTTTTTGCAGGCATTGTATCGCATGTCTCGGGGCGTGGAGTCGAATCCGTCATGGTTGACGGTAATGCAGAGCACTTGAGGATCACTGCCATTCTTGGGAAGGGTGGCAATAGACAACTCGATGGGCACTGGCTTGCCCTGGTGGAGAAAGTAGTTGGCATGAGCAAAATAGATAGACATCCTTCTGAAAAAGAATGATTCTGCTGGCTGGCTTTATATAGGGTCGAGGAGCGTGACGTCAACTGGCATCCCATATTCCAAGGCCTTGCGATGCGAGCGTTCCACGTGAGGTTCCAACGCCCGTTTCCAAGCTGGGGGCATGACCAGGCGCCAAGGAAGGGGGTCGTCTCGATGCATTTCCCAATCATCCAACCACGTTAATAGTCTCACGTACACCTCCGCTAGGCGCGTGCAGTTTGTGAGATTCAACGTATAGGCCTCCTTATTGTGAGGTTGATGGGCTTCCCAAACTCGGCGAGACGGGGGACGACCCAGTTGAAAGAATCTCAACTCGACGCCTGGATCCCACGTCAAATCCAAATGACTGGTAAACACGACCACGGTCTTTCCAAACGACCGAGGCACGTGCACCCGAAATTGGGTTCAAAGAGGATGGTGTAAGGATAGTCGTGCTCGTAATACGTGACTCGATCGGGCCAGCGACCCAAATTACCAAACACGATCGTCGTGCGGTGTCGACACTGGTCCAATAAATGTTGGATCATTCTGACACAAAGAGACTTGCTTTTTTAAAAAATTATACTTTTTGTTGGACACGGGTCCAATAAAGGTTGTATCATTCAGACACAAAGAAGGAGACTTGTTTTTAAAACAATTATACTTTTTGTTTGCAACGGGTCCAATAAATGTTTGGACACAAAGAAGGAGACTTTTGTTTTTTAAAAAATCATTTTTTTATTGATCATACTCTACAAGATAGATTCAGAGGTTGTATGGCTTTAAATCCAACAGAAGGTCGGATACAAGGGGAGAGTTTGGGCATTGACAAGTCCAGGGGCTCCATCGCCATATCGTGTTCAAAAGTCTCCAGGAAGGTGATGAGTTCATTGTTTTCATCAAAGAACGAGGGCACCAGGTGGAGCACCGAGGGTTCGGGTCCAGAAAAGGACGTTAGGAGTTGGTCGAGCCAAGCAGCTTCGGGCTCTGGAGAGATGAGCTCAGGTTCTGGAATCGGCTGAGGTGGCGGAGAGATGAGCTCAGGTTCTGGAATCTGCACAGGTGGCGGAGAGATGAGCTCAGGTTCTGGAATCGGCTCAGGTTGTGGAATCTGCACAGGTGGCGGAGAGAGGAGCTGAGGTTCTGGAATCTGCACAGGTTGAGGATAGAGTAGCTCAGGTTGTGGAATCTGCACAGGTGGCGGATAGAGTAGCTCAGGTTGTGGAATCTGCACAGGTCTCTGGATGCATCCTCGTTTCTTGGAGGGGCGCGTCTCCTCCCCGATCGCTTCAGTCCAAGCACTGGGGTCGGAGGCGGTAGCTTGTAGGCGATTTGATCCAACGTTTTTTTTTTTCGAAAATCTCCCAGGTGAAATCCCTTCTGAAGGAGCTGAGGGAGCAGGGATTCGGGGATCAGGTCCAGACCCAAAACGGTTTTTTGAACCGTCAACAGCAAATAGTGGGTTCCCGCCGGGATCGGATAGGCCGTGTGTGGCTCCAAGATGGTCCGATGGTAGAGCATTTGGTCGTAGGGCTCAAAACTCTTCTCGTTCACGTTGGGTCGGGCTCGACACTGGAGACTGGAAGGGGGCAGTTCGTAGAGCAGCAGGGGCACGTGCGTCGTTTGAATGAAATGCACTTCTCCGGGGTGCACCGTTCTCAACCCAAAGGTAAAGTCTTTTTTCACAAAAAACAGGTTGCCATAAATGTACACCATCCTCTTGTCGGTATTTTTGAGCAAACGATCTGGATTTTTCAAGAGGCTTTTGGACACTTTTTCCCACAGGATCGCGTTGGGTCGAAATTCGTTGACGTGCTTGGCTTCCAGCACGGCCCGCTTGAAATTGTCCATCAACGTCTTTTGGTGGTACCACGGATCTTGGCGAAATAAGGTAAACACGCGTTTGGCGTGAGGCTCCTGGTAGAGGATGCCCGCTCGCACCTGGCCTTGTTGAGCGGCATATTCCAACGCATCGGGTTTCTCGGGCAGCGTCACGGGCACCACGGTGGAGGAGAGGTGCTCTGGGAAGGCATCCATGCTGCAAACTGACGAGAAGCGTCGACCCGCGTCCTCCTTTTATAGACGTGTTAGGCCGGATGCGAGTGAAAAATGGGGTTGAGAGGTTGGTGGAGTATGGAACACATGCCTTGCACGGCAATCCAACGATGACATTGCGTCTGGTGGCAAAAGGGACATTCGCCTCGTGCATGGGATTTCAAGAGCATGACGGGGATGCGTTTGAAAGGACTGAAAGCGCTCCATTTTGCTTGAATGTCTTTAAAATCTTGCTTGGAACGAGAATCGGTCACACAGAGGGTGCCGACATTGAGATAATGTAAAGAGTTGAACACTTTATGCGCCTCGACGCAATCCGAAGCATACGAGACGACCCCGTTGGTGAGCGTGAAACCATGGTCTCGGAGACACAACACGGCCAGACCGTGCGTATGGAAAAAGACTTGAGCGTGGTGCTGGGGAAATCGATAAGCATAAGGAGGGCGTCGTCGAGACGAGGAGAAACGACGTCGTCGAGGGTCTTGGGGAGAATTTAGTTTTGGGGGCTCATGAGAAGACTCTGGGTGTGAAGGAGAACCCATGGAGGGCAAAGGGGAACCAGGGGCGGATAACAGGCTCAACACATTGTCCGGGTCGGTCATGTTGAAAAAGAGAAGCTGCAAATTTTGTGCTCTGAAATGTAATCTGTCAAGTGTTTGCTCTTAAACATTCTCTCTCTAAAAAAAAAAAAAAAAAAATTTTTTTTTTTTTATAAGGATAAATTAATTTCTTGTCTAGCTAGAGTTTTTCTCTTCTTGTGCTGCGTGGATTAAAACTCCGTGTTCTTTTTAAGTTTAAAAGCCTTCTACCACCCCCTCATTTCATTTACTCGTCTAGTGTAGTGTGCTTTGAAATTTTGTTTCTTTTCAATCGATCGTGTCCGACCATGTCTGCTGTTTCGGATGCATGTTATTGTGAACAAGATTGTTTAGTGTGTTCTCGGGGAAAAGAGTCCCCTCATGATTGTGTGATTCACGTTTTATTGAAATCGATGGTGTTTCAAGAACGAGTGATGCGCGGTGAACCCACCGAAGCACGATTGAAAGAAATTTTAGAGATTGGACAACACTATTTACCCCGGGCCATGCATTGGACGGACGAAAATAGTAAACGTTGGCAAAGGATGTATGACGTGATCCAGAGTGGGTTTCCCAAACCCTCTGTCGGAAGCGAATAAAGTTTAAAAGATTTGTCAGAAGCACATAAAATTTGAAAAATCTCGCAAACAAAGTTTGAAATATCTTTCAGAAGGAAAGTTTGAAATATTTGTCAGACGCACATAACATTTGAAATATCTTTCAGAAGGAAAGTTTGAAATATTTGTCAGACGCACATAACATTTGAAATATCTTTCAGAAGCAAAAATAAAGTTTAAAACAACTTTCAGAAGCAAAATAAAGTTTAAAACATTTATCAGAAGCAAAATAAAGTTTACAACCAATCTCTCTAAAAAAAAAAAAAAAAAAATTTTTTTTTTTTTTTTAGAAAGATTGGAGAGTGTTTAAAAAGGTTGAGCCTTTCACTCGAGCTTTCATTTGGTTTAATCTGTTGTCAACATTTCTTATTCTCTTCATGATGACCTCGTTCGATTCTCTCCTGGGTGAATTGGAAAAAAACATTCTCCCAGGTTTGCGAGACAACGTCTCACGCTGGTCGTCTTATAGACGACGCTTGCAACGTTTAGCGGGTATTGTGAAATTTCAACAACTCGCGACCCACTTTCCCATTCCCGTCCAGGTGGTCTTGAGCGAGCATGGATTCCATCTTTCCGATTGTGTCTATAGTGCAGATGCCTGTACGGAAGGACCCGACACTTGCCATTGTTTTAATGTCTTTGACGCCCCCGAACACTATTTTATCGTGAAACGCTTCAATCATGTCGTCGTACGGGACGGGTCTTTACACTCGCTCGAATGTTTGACACGAGCTCACTGTCAATGTTGGAGACAGGGCCCCGTGGATCCTACTCTTTCTGCCACCTTGAAAGGGCTTCCGGCGGGACCGGAGATGATGCCATCCATTTTGAAAGAACGGACATGACCCTCACAGGATCTTCCTCCTGTCTAGCCAATCCAAAAGCACTTTCTGCGCGTCGCTCTTCTCTCAAAAGCACGATTCGGACGCCTTTTTGCCTCATACGAGACAATGGAGTCTGACAAAGCCTTTCAAATCTACCTGGCCGAATACCACGAGGCCCATTTGGCCGAGTACATTACTTTTATGATGCAGTTTCGAGCCCAGTTACAGACTCTCACTCCGTCCGACGTCATTGCTCTTTCCCCCGTGGACCTGGGAGACCTTTTACGAAAAGTGTTGCCCCATCCCGAGCCCATCGACGACCTGCCCACCTTTGAATGTCTCACCTCTTCTGAACCTTCCGAACTTTACAGTGATTACCTCGAACAGCAGGCGGCCCAAGGCAAGGGGGCCTTTCTGCAAGCTCTGTGGACGGTCTTGGCCCTTCCCAAATTGTATCGATTGGCGTACAAGGCCTGGAGGCGACATGGACCTCAACCGTTGGCCCCTTGGATTCTCTTGGCTCAAGCCGTCTTGGATGGCTGTTTTGCACTCAAATGGCCCGAAAGCGTCTTCCAAATACCCGAGACGTGTTCCATCTGTCTGAGTCCGATGCATTGGCCAGAAAAGACACATTGTGGCCATGTATTTCACATGCGGTGTTTACTGCAACACCTGGAGGTGAGGAATACCTGTCCTCTCTGCAGGGCGCCCAACCCCATACGAGCAGCCTCGTAGAGGAGGGGACAGGGATTCCCCAGAAAAATGGGAGATGGATGACTGGAAAGGAGCATAGCTCGGGACCAGTCATTCATCTCCCATTTTTTTGGGCTACTCTCAGAGTCAAGGTTGGAAACGACAAGAAAAAAAGACACAATTGTTAGAACATTGTGCAAGACCAATAAAATGTGAAAGATGAAAAGCAAATCAGGGTGACATTCCATATAGTATACAAATTGAGGGTTTGGAACAGCCATGGGAGAATGTTTGCTGGAAAGGAGCATAGCTTGGGACCAGGAATCATTCTTCCATTAGCGGGGGGTTTGGAAACGACAAGAAAAAAAAACTCTGACACATTGATTCAGACTGTGGCTGGAACATTGTGTGTAAGATTCACAATGGAAGGTTGACACATTTTTTGAGACTGTGCCTGGAACATTGTGTAAGATTCACAATGGAAGGCTAATAAAATAAAATATCGCAAAAGCCAAAAAAAGAATGTGAGGCAAGTTTAAAATATCTTTCAGGAGCTTGACAACCAAACTCTTGGCAGAGCTCAAAAAGTTTAAAACATTCTACCTCTCTAAAAAAAAAAAAAAAAAAAAGTTTTTTTTTTTTTTTTTTTTTTTTTAGAGAAGCTTACATGATTTAGTTTCAAAGGTTTGCTAGTAAACTTGAAAGTTGAGAGATGGTTGAACGAGGTCGAACCAACCTTTTTACACTATTGTTTTTCCAACGCCATGTATTGAAAGAAATTCTATCCACTCTTTTTCCTTGCAACAAATTTTTCAATATTTTATTTTCAACTGACATGTTTTGTACTTTAGCGTTCAACTCATATTCTTTAGCGTTCAACTCATATTCTTTTGTTTTCCATTCATATTCTTTTGTTTTCCATTCATATTCTTTTGTTTTCCATTCATATTCTTTTGTTTTCCATTCATATTCTTTCATTTTCCATTCATATTCTTTTGTTTTCAACTCGTCAAGTTCCTTTTTCAACACGTCTTTTTCCCTTTGAATCAAATCTCTTTCCTCGGCTCCCTCCTCGACATACACTATTTTATTATCGTATAGATTCAAATGCAGAGGTTCCTCCGTTTCCTCGTAGCGCGGATACAAGGGAATCACACAATTTAAACATTTCCAGCCCGTCACATGGATCGGACATTATACCATGGGTCCCGTACACGCTTGGCAGCCCAACATTTTTATTTCCCACAGTCATTTTTCTATTCCCCCTGGAAAGAGGGTACTGAGAAACGCAATACTATACGGGTGCAAGGGTCGATTGATGCGAAAATGAGACGCATGTTGCTTAAATTGTCAGGACCCTGGTCACACGAGGGTCCACTCACGTAGACGAGAGTTCGCATCCCACGCCAAGAGGGCAACGTCGTGAGATGGCTCGCCTCCCATGTTCCAACAACACCCCTATTGGAATGATTCTCTGTCTTTTCTCGACATACCAACGTTGTAATGCCTACACTTTATAGGTCGCTGCTTTCGCCCAGCTTGACTAGTCTCATTGTCCCTCCCTGACCTACCTCCATGACATGGGTCCTTGCCCAGCGGGACAAGTCTCCATTTCATTTGTCCCCTCATCCAGGATGAAACAATTTTTTGTCCTCGCGCCCCATATTTTTTTCAGAGGAAAAAATTTTCAATCAACACACCCCAAGGGACACGATTCTGACCCCCTTTCCAAAAAGGTCGTTTTCCATTTTCAATCATTTTTGGAAAGGGTCACGGTGCTCGACTATTTTTTCGACCGACTGTATTTGTCCATTTAGAGATGATGCCAATGTTTATAATATTGCCCAAATTTTCAAAATACTTGCTTGAATAAAAATTATTATTTGCTTCCTTAAATCTCTCTTGATATATATTTTTTTACTGATGTCTTCTGAAGCCATCCAGTCGATATAAACGTCAGACTCCATGACAGATCTTGCGAGATAATCCGCCTGCTCATTCCATAGTATATTAGAGTGTCCCGGAGTCCAGAGTAATATCAGTTTATTGGTATAATATGATTGCATGTAAATTTTGCTAGCTAGTCTGTGAATCGCACTATGTGATTTAATAGAATAATTTTGAAGAGCATGAAGAACAGAGAGGCTATCAGACAAGATTAGCAGATTTTTGTTTGAAACAGTCAAGTAATCTAAAGCTTGGCAAATAGCCAATACTTCAGCAGTAAAAATAGAATTATTGTGATTTATTCTATAAGCAAAAGAGAGATTTTCTGTTATACCAGCCATGGATGTTATTTGATCGTTTTTCGATGCATCAGTGGCTATTATTTGGAAATCCTGAAAATCTTGCTCAACTGTTTCATCAAATAGACCCCTTATGGCTTGAATTGGTAACTTTTTCTCCTGAAATTTGAAGTTATTGGTATATATTTTATATGGGAGAATTGTAAAGGATGATATTCTGGGATTGTGATGATTGTTACTATTATTAGGCGTACAACTTTGCTTCCGCGTTTTTTTCCGAAATTCGAGCTTTATTGTAAAACTGGTTATACATTTATGATTCAAAATATTGTCCATCGCTGGCCACTACTTTCTCCCATCTTTCGGGCAGCGTACGAATCCCGCGTTGAAAAAACTGGTCATCTTTTGAAGCGATCCACGAATCGATCCAATTTTTTGCTTCTTCATAAGACCGGAAGTGCTGCTCAGCCAGGCCGCGTGCCATTAATCGAAACAAGTGATAATCCGAGGGAGCAACTTCTGGAGAACACGGCGGGTGGGGTAGGACTTCCCATTTCAACGTTTCCAAGTATGTCTTGCCCACTTTCGCAACACGGGGTCGAGCATTGTCATGCTGTAAAATCACTTTATCATGTCTCTCTTTGTATTGCGGCCGTTTGTCTTTCAATGCTCGTTAATTGCGTTCGATAACGATTGCCTGCGATTGTTTCAGTCGGTTTTAACAACTCATAATACACTACGCCGAGCTGGTCCCACCGAATACCGAGCTTGACCTTGGAACCGTGAATATTTGGTTTGGCCGTCGACGTGGAAGCATGGCCGGGATATCCCCATGATTTTCTGAGCTTGGGATTATCGTAATGAACCCATTTTTCATCCCCAGTCAAAATGCGATGCAGAAATCCCTTCCGTCTTTGCCTTGCAAGCAGCTGTTCACAAGCAAACAAACGCCGTTCAACATCTCTCGGCTTCAACTCGTACTGCACCCAATTTCCTTGTTTCTGAATCATTCCCATGACTTTCAGGCCTTGTGAAATGGCTTGTTGCGTCACTCTTAATGATCCTGCCAATTCTTGTTGCGTTTGACACGAGTCTTGATCAAGTAATGCCTCCAATTTTGCATCTTCGAAAACCTTCTCTCTTCCACCGCCATGCTGGTTTTCGACGTCAAAATCACCGTTCTTGAAG
Source organism: Trichonephila clavata (assembly GCA_019973975.1). Classification (NCBI taxonomy): domain Eukaryota; kingdom Metazoa; phylum Arthropoda; class Arachnida; order Araneae; family Nephilidae; genus Trichonephila; species Trichonephila clavata. The sequence continues at coordinate 102,512 of BMAO01016247.1, read as the reverse complement.
CGTTGAAACCACTCTGGGCACATTCTTTCACTAATAGTGGCCTCACCATAGGTATCTGAGAGCATTCTATGAGCCTCAACCGCAGATTTCTTCATATCAAAGCAGAAAATTAAAACCTCCCGCAAATGACGAGAATTTGGCTCGTAAGCTGACATGTTTAATCGAGAATAACTTTATGATGCCGAAACAAATCGACTAATATTTCGATGGCGTTATGTTACAATACCTAAGCTTATTGTAGGCTATCTACGATCTATTTATTTCGACTACCACTTACCACTACAGCATCTATTACAAAACGGCGAAGCAAAGTTGTACACCTAATAGCATTTAAAGGAGAAGTATGCTAACAATATTATTTTTATCCTCCTTCATAATTTTTAAATTCAGATAATCAGGATTATTGCTATATAATGGAGAAAAGGTTTAATTGGAGATTTGAGAGAGGAAAAATTTATTTGCCAGTCTTCTGATTTTGTCCGAGAGAATTTCTTGTCCAGCCAGTTTCATTAGTACAATATTTGGTGTCCATTGTGGAAGACCTAGTGCAATTCTGAGAGCTTTGGTTTGTATTACATTAAGAGGCTTCAACTGATTGTCAGACCATTTATTTATTATATGACGTATAAAAAAAAGGTGCGACAGATACTATTATTGATTAATTGGATAAGATTTTCAGCTCTCGGACCATAATGCTTGTAAGCCATACCTTTAAGAGCTTTGAGTTTTTTCAGTGCTTTATTTTTCATTTGATGCGTGATATTTGTATTTTGATTCCGTTTCGAAAAATATATTCCTAAATATTTAATAGAATACTGCCACGGTAGAGGGGTTCCAGCTAATAATATATTAGGAAGTCAGTGAATCCTTTTGTTCGAGAGTTCAGCTATTGTACTTTTGACTGGGCTTAAACTTAATTTCCAATAATTACACCATTGACTTATTCTCTCTAACGTATTTTGTATTTTACTACAGATGATATCGAGCGATTGATGTGAAGAGTAAAGAAAGATTTCATCTGCATATATAGAACACTTGACACCAGTCTCCAATGTTTCGAAAAGTCGTACATATATATAGTGTATAGTAATGGGGACAGCACACTACCTTGGGGGAAACCCTTTAGCAGTATTTTTTCAGATGAAAAGCATCCCCTCCATCGAATTTGCAGCGATCTGTAAGATAAAAATTCATGGATCCAAAGCGCTATTTTCCCAGTTATGCCAATTTGTAAGCATTTGTATACGAGACCGTCAATATATACGGAATCATAAGCACTCTTTATATCTAAGCTAATCCCAACGAAATATTTTTTTCCAACTTTGCGTCTGTAATTGCTTTGTAAATTGTATAAGTTGCTGTTCTGTTATCTTTAAAAGGAACAAATCCATAATGTTGCTGATGTAGTTTTTGTTTTGTTGTCAGGAAGTAGGCAATCCGATTGGCTAGAATTCTTTCAAATGTCTTAGAAAAACTGATGTTAAAGCAATAGGTCTATATGAGGATATTTTAGTTTTATCTTTGCATGGTTTGGGAATTGGAAGAATTATAGCATTCTTCCATGCCTTTGGGACAATTGACTTATCAAATAACTGTTGAAAGAAATTTAAAATTATTATTCGTTCACTATGATTCAAAATTTTTAGAAATTTAGCCGGGATTTGGTCTGCACCGGGGGTTGTATTCTTAGCAGATTTTATTGCTCTATTCAATTCAGATATATGAAGGGGTTGTTGATTAAACTATTATCTTGGGCAAAAAAGTCCAAAGGGAGTGGCTCATAGATAATATTATTGGATGCAAAGTTTTCTGCAAAGAGTGTTGCTTGAATCTGTGGATTGTATATTATCCTGTTATGTATTTGAAGGAAATTCAGTGTTGACTCAGGATCATTTTTCATTGCGATTTTCTTTAGGATGTTATAGAATATTCTTGGGTTAGGAACGTTATTGCACACCATATCCCAATATTTCTTTTTGGATTTTTTGATATTTAAATCGGAGCCGGCTGGAATGTTGTTTATATCGAATCCACAAATTTGGGGAGATTTCCCGAATGGCTTTTTTTCTGAAGAATTTCTCGAGTTTATACAGGTTATGACAAGCATTATTCCACCAGGAAGGAAAGATTATATTAGAGATTTTTATATTTCTAGTATTATTTGAAATTATTTTAGCAATATTGACAGATAGATTTTGATTGTGATCGCCTTTCTTAAAAATTGTTGATTTTGCTTGTTTTATTACAGAGGGCCAATCCACTTTTTTATTGTACGTTTACTCGAGTTATAAAAATTAAAATCTGTGATTATAGGACAATGGTCACTATTGTAGGAGCTGTCTAAAACGAAAGTATTGCTGTAACCGATGAGGCTTGAAGAACATAAAGTAAGATCCAGAAGAGCACTAGAGCCAACATTGCTTCTATGCGTTGGAACATCAGTATTGAGAATAATGAAATTAGAATTTGTTAACCAATCCACAAAGATTTCACTGTATTGGGAAGCATGATTTGAACCCCACATTGGGTGATGTAAATTAAAATCTCCGAATATAAAAACTGGGTCTGATAAGGAATCAAGAAAAGAACTAATTTGTGTAATATTTAGTCCCCGAGATGCATATAAATTTATCAGATAAAAGGAAGTATCATTAATTATAATTTGCAATATTAAAATTTCATATTCTGAAGATGGCGTGCTGTTAAAGGATATTTCTCTGGCAGAAATATTTGATGGTACTGCTATCAGCAGCCCTCCTCCTGGTCTGTCTTGTCTGAAAATGATTTTACCAGGGATTTGCAAATTGTCACTAGGTTTTAAAAAGGTCTCTTGTAATATCAAAATACCTACAGTAGGTAAAAAAAGTATATATATATATATATATTTGCACACCTACATTTTTGTTTGCAATTCATAAAAAGAAGCATTAAGAAATAAAATTGGTATTGCCAAATCAGAATAAGTTTAATCATCCAAAACAAACAGAAAAATTACAATAATATAAATAACAATGCTTTTTTGTAACAAAATTAAAATATCTCGTGTCAAAAAAGTATTTGCACACCTGCATGAATGCAAAAGAAATAAAATATATAAGCAAATTTCAAATAACTAATATTTAGTATGCATTCCTTTAGCATCTATTACTGCTTGTAATCTTGCTGCCATTGATTTAATTACATTTTCTGTAACAGTAGGGTCAGTATTCGACCACTCTTCAATAAGGGTTTGTTTAAGGGCAGATTTGCTTGAAATCTTCCTTTTTCTTATTTTTAAATCCACAGAATTACACAAATTTTCCAAAGGATTTAAGTCTGGTGATTGTGGTGGAGTAGCAAGTTTTCTGGGTACATGATAAAGCAACCACATACGTGTTATACCGGCAGTGTGCTTGGGATCATTGTCTTGCTGAAAATAGTACGAATTAGTGATACCCAGTTTTATTGCACTTTGTGACAAGTTATCTCGCAACACATCAATATAGGTTCGAGCTGTCATATTCCCATCAATGAAACACAAATTACCAACTCCTTTGCTAGTCATGCACCCCCAAATCATAACAGAACCCCCTCCATGTTTAACTGTAGGTTACACATTTTTGGTATGAAAAGCAGTACAAGGTTTTCTCCAAACTAATTTCCTGCCATCTGATTTAAAGGTATTGAACTTACTCTCGTCGGAGAATATCACATTTTCTCGGAAATCAATTGGCTTATTGATATATTCCTTAGCGAATTCAAGTCTCTTCAGTCTATTTCGTTCAGCTATGAGAGGTTTTTTCCTTGGAGATCTCCCATAAATTTGTGCATCATGCAGGACATTTCGAACACTTTGGGCACAGATTTGAACTCCAGATGTTGAAGCGACATCATTGGCTAATGTAATTGCACTAACAAATGGATTTTTCGATGCTTCTCTTATGATTTTTCGCTTAATTCGAAGTGAAAGTTTCTTTGGGCGTCCAGAGCGCAAGTTATTTGATGTAGATCCTCTTTCTTTATGACGCTTTATAACAGTAGAGAAGCAAACATTTATACTTTTTGTACCTATTTCTCGATAACTTAGGCCCTTTTCATGTAGAGAAACAATTTTTTCTCGCAACGAAATCGGCAATTCAGATTTCTTAGGTGCTATTACAATTTGAAATCCACAATCAACTGATAAAGTTTCGACAATACCTCCTTTTACAGTCGCCTTACGTATGTTATTTACTGCGGGATGACTGTCAAATATAATTAGCAAAAAAATGCAAATTTTCTAAAGTTGAGTTGAGTGTGCAAATACTTTTTTGACATAAGATATTTTAATATTGTTGCAAAAAATGTTTTTTATTAATATTATTGTATTTTTTGTAATTAATTTAAATGAATAGGCTTATTTTATTTTTAAAATGCCAATTTTTGTATTTCTTAATGCATTTTCTTATAAATTGTGAACAAAAATGTATGTGTGCAAATACTTTTTGTACCTACTGTAATTGTGAAAAGGGAGGAATTTTAAACCAAATAAGTTTGTTTTTTAAGCTTCTACAATTCCATTGTAGAAGACGCATAAAATAACTATACTAGGGGGAAAAAAATTTTCTTAATCCTCCGCTTGAAGAAATGAAATATATTTACGGATATAGATAACTTATCTATGTTTTAAAGAAAGAAAACCCGTAACTTAGACTTCGCAAATACTTTCTGCATCTTAAAACTTTAAAATTATCCTATTTTAATACTATTTTATGTATCATCTATCTTGTTAGATGTACTTGGTATGGATATTTAAATTTTCTGTTGCGGTAGACTTATTTTTTTCCTTCTATTAGGTGATGACGGTTGTTTCCTGATTTCTATTATTTCTATCAAATGTTTAAACATGGATTCTATCATTATTTGCATTGAGTTCATTATGGCTGTAGTTTGTTTTCCAAGAGCTATTTGAAAATTTTCTACTATATTTTCTAATTTTTTCTCAAATTCCTGTATATTTGGTCCTGGGGCTGCTGTTTTTACTGCTGTAGCGTAATTTGCGGAGTGAGTTTCTTTAAACTTTCTTCGAGCTTCTCCCAGTGTGATATGTTTAGTACATTTGAATTCGAGAATTTTTTTTTTCTTTTATAAAAGAGGGACAGTTGAGGGAGTTTGCCGGATGATCTCCTTTGCAGTTTGTGCAATTTGAAGGATTTGTACATTGTCCAGAATGGGATACACCGCAATTAATACATCGGACATCATTAGAACAAAAGAGTGATGAGTGCGTGAAACTATAACAATTGCTACATTGACTGGGTTTATCTATGAATAGTTGAGTTCTATGATTAAAAAGCCAGAGTTTTACACATTCTGGTGTGTTAATGCCCAGATTAGTAACTAAGACAGGAGAGGCTTCCTGACGACTATTTGTCTTGATGAATCTACGGATTTCAACAATTTCAATATCATTTGAATTTTTTAATTCAGTTGCTACATCCGCCAGATGTACATTAGTTGGAATGTCAAAAAGTAGGAACCGCGAAGTGAACCCTTCCCATATTATGTTGGCCTTTACTGGAATATTTAAAATTTGTTCAATAGCTGTTATCTGAACAGCGCATATTGGATCCGAAATGTTTATTTTTATTTTTCCGCTTCGAGTGAAATACATATGCGTTATTTTATCATGCCTTGGTATTTTGCTTTTTAATTCAGCATGCAATAAATGTGGGTTCGATTTAGGGATGCTTCCATTTTTTCCTGAGTGTTCAAGTAAAATTGTAATTTCATTAAAGCTTTCATTGTCAATTCGCAGAATTAATTCTTGGGTACTTTTGGTAGATTTAAAATATTTAAAGTCCGTAGGTTCCTTAATATTATCCATCATTTTTACTTCATTGGATTCCGTGATCCGGAATGTGGAGTGACTCAGCTTGAGTCCCCTTCAAGCGACGAAAATGAAGAAAAAAGAAATTGGTTAACTTACCAAAATTCCAGAATATAAAGAAAATATATAAATAAGTAAAATATCTTTCTTAGAGGTGTACCAAAATATAATGATACACTGTATAAGAAAACACTGAAAAACTCGGTCAGATTCAACAATCTCAAGATTTTGAAATACACCTTTCAACCAATACGGCTTCAGGCCTCATCCGACTATTATCCCATTCTTATCAAAACAATTACAAAGCGAACATCTAATGTTGCCACTCCTAATAAGTTTTGTATTTTCTGATTGAACTCATTTATTATCTGCATTGTATCGTTTTCTTACTTGAATTGATTCTGAAATCGCAGAATTTGTCCGTTACGTTCTGTTAAGTTAATTTACATTATGTTTACGAAATAAGAAAGTATTTTAAGTGTATTTCATCTCGAAGATGTACGTATTGCAACAATTCTGTCAAACTTCTTCATATAAATAGCCTCATTATCACCTCTGTCTTGTGAATGTGAAATAAAATGTATTTGAAAACCAAAGAAGCGATCTGAGTCATAACGTTTGGCGTCCATGACTAGGACATTGTACTCTGCATTAATTAGTGAGTCAGAAGCAATTGCATTTACGATTTGGATACATATAAAGCAGGTAATTCTTTATTTTGACTGCTTCTGTGTTATTTTTATACGAACTTCTGCTATCGTGTAGAGTATTTATATTCGTTGATATTTACATTTATTTTAAGTAAAATGACTCTTGAATCAGAACAAGCAGAGAATGAGGCTAAAGTTAAGTCTGAACAAGCAAAACTAGAGACTAAATTAAAAACTGAAAGAACTAATTTACGTCGACATTTCACTATTTCGGCAAACGTTTTCGATGAAATCCATCGTAAAATTGATATAGAAAAAGACATTTACGTTCAGTATAACAAAGTTTCAGAGAAAGCGAAACAAACTGGACTGGGATGAGAATTTGCCATTCGATTTTCAATTACGTTATCCCAACGATGGGCTAAACATTTGAATCTTACCGAAAAATGTAGAATCCCTCGTAGGATATTGCATGGCACTTTCAAACAGGTTACCTTACAAATATTTACGGATGCTTCGGCTATAGGATATGCCTGCTGTGCCTTTTTACGATGTGAAGAAGAAGACGAAGTGAAAGTTTCATTAGTTTCAGCAAAGGCTAGAGTTGCTCCTGTTCAGAGACCAACAATTCCTCGACTAGAGCTTTTAGGAGCTGCCATTGGAGCTAGAATTGCTTCAACTATATTAGAAACTCTGAATTCGCCTTTAAAGTCGTATTTTTGGACTGATTCCATGACAGTATTAGGATGGATTACTAACTCGGAACCCTGGAATACATTTGTGGGAAATAGAGTGAGAGAAATACGAGAATTGACAAATGTAGAAGATTGAAGATTTGTCCCTGGAGATCTCAATCCAGCAGATTGCCTTTCCGTTCATGTGATTGGTCTCAAATTTTCCGGAGTCAATGGTAGGAGGGTCCAAAGTGGCTCAACGCAAGTCTAGAATGTTGGCATACACTGAAATTACTCTTCCACAAGAATCCCTGCTAGAGAGACGAAAATCTGTTGCAGTGAACTTAACTATTGATACCAACGATAACTTTGGAAATAGATTTTTGTATTTTTCCAGCTACCCAAAAATCATACGCATGACAGCTTGGGTATTGAGATTTTGCCACAATCTCAAAGCAAATTCACACAAGTTGAGAAAGGAGCTAACATTTCAAGAAATTCAAATGGCCGAAGAAGCTGTAATACGAATTATACAAGCAGAATGGTCATCTGAAATGCAAGAGAAGTATAGCAAAACCATTAAGTTTTACGAAGAAAATAAAATATTGAAGGTTCGATCAAGACTTATATTTGGAGAAGACGCTGAGGACTTGTTAAGCCCACCGTTCTTCCAGATCATCCCATTGTTAAAAGACTCATAGAATATACTCATAAAACACTTCACCTCGCTAGAGTACAAGCTACATTGTCTCATCTACGTGAAAGATTCTGGATTCCTCGGGGCCGAAGGATTATTAGAGAAGTTTTGCATAAGTGTTTGACTTGAAAGAGATATTCTGCAAAACCCTTAGTACCAGGTTGTTCTGCTCCATTTCCTGTTGATAGAATAAATCGTGTTACTTTCTTTGAAGTGACTGGAGCTGATTTAGCAGGTCCCATATACTTGAAAGGAGGTCAAAAGGCATGGATAGTGATTTTTACGTGCGCAGGGTATCGTGCTATACATTTAGAATTAGTTACATCTATGTCTACTGAAGCTATTATGCAAGCTCTAAGACGATTTTTTGCAAAAAGAGGGAGAAGTTCTATTATGTATACAGATAACGGAACAAACTTTGTTGGAACATCAAGAGCTCTCAGCACCCTAAACTGGCCAGAAATAGTAGCTGAATGTGCGATTCAAAAGATCAAATGGAATTTCAATCTCCTATCTGCACTATGGTATGGAGGTTGGTGGGAAAGAATGATTCGTACCGTTAAGCAACTTTTGAGAAAAGTCTTAGGTCGTGCATGTGTGACTTACGTGGGAATGGAGACTTTGCTATGCGAGTGTGAAAGCATTGTCAATGGACGTCCACTCACATACATTTACGATGATCCTAATGAGTTAAGGGTTATAAAACCTTCAGGTTTTATACAAGAAATAAAGGGAAATGAAACTGTGGACTTAGATGCTAGACATTTGCGAAAACGCATTCGTTACCTTCAAAACCTACGCTTTCAACTACGTCAACGATTTCAAAGAGAGTAATTAGCCGAGCTCATACGAAATCCACAATTACCTTTAAAACGACATAATTTGTCACCTGGTGATATTGTTCTTATTGGTTCAGACAATACGAAACATTTAAATTGACCTTTGGGACGAGTCATCGAACTATTTAAAGGCAAGGATAATATCGAACGAGTAGTCAAATTACGTGTAGCAAATGGAGAGATCATCCGTCCGATTCAACGAATCTACCCTCTGGAAATAGATTCTGCTGAATTTACCTAAAGTGTACCAGAGAATGTTGAAAGTGCTACAGAGACTATTGATGATGTTGATCACGAACAAATTCCTACAGAGGAGCAATCTGATACCAGAGGCGGCGTAAGGCGTGGGCGATGTGGGCCACCGCCCACGGCCTCGCGGTGCATAGGGCCTCGCAACTCAAAGTCGAAATAAATTAAACGAAAAGTAAGGAAAATCTAAAAGTACACGTCACAGGGTTTTTTATAATTAATAAATTAGAAAATTTGTAACTCTATCTGTTTTTCGCCATAAGATATCGAAAAATTGATATATCGACTTTTTTAAAATTATATATATCCTATTTATCGATGTATGAAAGTATATGAATTAAGAATCCGTGAAAATATATTGTTTCCATTTTCTTTTATTAAAAATTTCTCAACTTTGTCGTTTCCACTCATTCGTTCGTATTTAATCGGGCAACATTAGCTGGAATTAAGCTGCTATAGCAGGGAGTCCTCAGTCAGAGACGGGCCATAGCTTGGAACTCCGCATTATTAGGAAGCCAATTAATGTATCGTATGCAGACGCGTGTTGCTTCATATTTCTATATCATATTATAATTTTTAGAAGTATTTAATGTGAGAACAAATAATAGTGGTACTGGGCAGTTTTCATAATTTATCAATCAACTCACTAAGAGAGATAAAGATAAAAATAAAAAATGGGAATCTGGTGCACCAAAAAGAAAAAGTAAAGTGGAAAGAGTTGTATCCGACTAGGTTTAAAGTTCAGGAAGGAGGAAATTTCTCTGTTAGACTGAATCTGGCAGTACAGAATCAAATTAATCGGTTCCTTCGACTTTTCAAGAAAATTCTCCGTTGAATTTGGAAGTTAAGAGAGATGCACCGACTATTGATACCGAATGTAGAAAATCGGAAATAGAAATAGGATCAAAAGCTTGCCAATCATAATCTGGCGCTGAGATTTCTGTATCCACGTTGAGTAATATAAGTCACAATCAAAAAGAGATTGAGCTTAGTTTTCCCCCTGTGAACAGAGATGCCACTGATGTAGTGAAACAAGCATTTTCCAGTTTTTCCCCGGAATTGTGATGTTTCCCATGACAGTTGCACACCGGTCATGATATAGTTCAAAGCGGTTCCAAACGGTAGTTAAATAACAGTGATGAATATTATCCTAAATATGATGATCAAATGTTTTCTTTTCCAAACACGACTTCGACTGGAAACAAAACTTCATTCACTTTGTACGGATGGAGCACCTGCGATGATTGGCAATAAATCTGGTTTTGCCCATTTGGTAAAAAAAGAGGCTCCAAATGTTATTGTTACACATTGTTTTTTACATAGACATGCACTGGCTACAAAAACTCTTCCAACCAGCTTAAAAGAAGTATTGTCAATAGTTATTAAAACTGTGAATTTTATTAGAAGTAGAGCTCTTAATCATCGTCTTTTTAAAACACTGCGTCAAGAAATGAACGCAGAACATGAGGTACTTCTGTACCACACGGAAGTGCGCTGGCTGTCCCGAGGGCACGTTTTGAAACGAATTTTCATGTTGAAGACAGAAGTATCACTTTTTTAGAAGAAAAAGATAACTCACTCTTCGAATATTTCAAGAAAAAAGATTTTTTATGTAAATTGGCTTAACTGGCAGACATTTTTAACCACATGAACGATATATGTCTTTCAATTCAAGGGCCTGATACAACAATTATGGATGCCACTGAGAAAAACTACAGACATTTTTATTGAAAATGTCACTTTGGAAAATTAGAATTCAAAATGGGATATATGCAAACTTTCAAATGTTGGACGAAGTGCTTTTTGAAAACGGATCTCGGCAAGATAGTTTGTTATTGAATAACTTGAAAAATGAAATCTGTGAACACTTGGAAGTACTTCAAGTTTCATTTGAAAAATATTTCAATTTGGATGGAATAAATATAAAAGATAAGTTGTGGATTCGTAATCCTTTTCTTTGTGATATTGACTGTATCGATGACATGAACCTTGCCAAAGATGAGCTAATTGATTTGAAAACAAAGTCCTTGTTAAAAATGGATTTCGATTCAAAAACTCTTGGAGAGTTTTGGTCTTCTTTAAGAGAAGTCTATCCATTGCTTGTAAAACGAGCTATGGCAGCCATTATTCCGTTTGCTACAGTATATCTTTGCGAAGCGGGATTTTCCACACTTGTCACAATAAAAACAAAACATCGAAATCGACTGAATGTCGAACATGATATACGCGTTGCTTTGTCAAAAACCATCCCTCAATTCAATCTATTAATCAAGGAAAAGCAGCAACAGCCTTCACATTAAAAATTTTAATTTCTTCAAATTCTTTATACTATTGAAATAAAAATATTAAAATAATTAAATAATAAAACAGAATATATTTTGTAATAAATGATGTTTAAGCAATTTTTTTTCACAGAGGGGTGACATATTTAAAATTTTTTAAGCGGTCCATTGTGCCAAAAAGGTTAAGAAACACTGATCTAGAGGAAATGAAAAGACAATCGATATTTTTTTTATTACTTTTAGGGTATGGTTTAGTCTTAAATTTTCTTCAACTATTTGCTTTAGGACTTCAACGAAATATTTAAACGCAGGTACCAATCATAAAAATTTTATTGATTAAGATGCTTATTATGGGAAATTTCTGCTGCAAAGAAAACATGAAAGAAAAATGTAGTTTCTTCTATCCCCTTAAGATTCAGCCCACACATTGTGTGTTTTAGAATTCTTATCCTTTTAAGACGGCTGCGGTGGCCGAGTGGTCTAGGCATCGGATCATGGCTAGCGTGTCGTGAGTTCGATCCTAGTACCACTAAAGACCCGCCGTGTAGGGGCGCGATGCACGTTAAATCTGTCGAGAGCTCAAACGTCCTCCCATGGAGTGGTGTGGTAGTTAGGAGAGGGGGTGCCAGCTCAGGTGTCGTCCGCGTCACTTGACCATGGTTCAAAATTACGCGGACCGTCGCCAAAAGCCCTCGTGTTGCTAATCAGTGCGACGTTAATATTCTCTCACTCACCCTTTTCCCTTTAAGACCCGAGATATTTTTATTTTTTAATATTACATTTTTCTGGATATTAAAACTATTATACTTAAAAAAAAAATTCCAAAGATATTGGAAAAAATAATAAAAAAAAGTTTTATCCCCTCCTTCTTGGAACGTGGAGTGTTTTAGCATGATTGTGTGAACTGGGTTAAAGGGAAAAGGAAAAAATGAAAAATTCTTAAGGTTAGAACCCAAATAAGCCAGACTTGTTGACTGTAGGAATGGAAAAAAAGATGAAATTTTTGGGAATTTCCCCGTAATATTTTCCTTTATTTAACGTTTAAATGTGCCACTATGATAGGTAATCTCCTATTTTCGTTCATATTTTCAACAGTTCACCGCGCAAAGAATTATAACGTAATAAATGGAATAAACAGAGTGAAATGAAACAAAATTTAAAGCCTCCTATTATGAGGGTGTTGGTGTGACTACTTCCTTAATGCTTATTTTGGACAAAGAATTGAACAGCACAGGGAAGCTGTTGTGACGGATCTATACGTGTCTTTCTTCTAATTCTCTAGGGCAGTGATGGGGAAAGTACGGCCCGCGGGCCAACTCCAACCCGTCGAAGATTTATAGACAGGGATAGTACATGGCCGGCTACAATTACGTTTTGATGTTCGAGAAGTTTAAAGTGGATTTTACTTAGTAGAATAATAGATGCATAGCCTACAGAAGAAGCTGAACTAGCCGCGTAGTTCAAGTATTGCATAATACGGTGTGCAAAGCGTGATTAAATGAGAGGCGCGGGCGAGTGAACTCAGTCGCCACTCGCCAGCTGTCAATGACCGATCCGCACTTTTTAAGTTAATTTTGTCTCTTGTTCTTGCTTGTTCGCGTAACGCTTTACATTCAAAAATTTTAGAAAAAAAGAACAACCCTTTTAAGATAATGGAGTATAAAAAAAAGAAAAGTCGATTCCGAGTATCGTTTGTTTAAAGAAGAGTGGAAATTCATCGCAAGATGTTTTCTCGATGCCGTTTAATGTAGACCCGGAAAATGTATCTCCAGAATTGCAGTTGGAAATTATTGAAATGCAGTGTAGTACCCACTTAATGCAATTGTTCTTGAATTCCACAAAACCAGATTTTTATAGAGCACTGCCGAAAGATGAATTCCCAAAGATGATTGCTCACGCCGAGAAAATTATGGCGATGTTTGCGTCGTCTTATGTGTTCGAACAGACTTTTTCGACCATGAAATTGCGGAAAAACTCAATCAGAAACCAATTAACTGATGAACACCTTTTCGCACTGCTGAAAGTTGCTTCGTCACAGCTGGAACTTGCTTTCGAAAATATTATGGAAAATCAAACACAATTCCATATGTCTCACACGTCTAACATTTCAGGGCCTTCGAATAAAAGTTAAAATAAATATTATTTTAGGTAAAAAGTAATTTGTAACATTTGTGTGTAATGCTGTAATGTTTTTATAACATTATGATTAAAAGCTTTTTAAAGCAAAATTCATCTTTTCTATAATTCTGCTCCTCCACTAGAATTTCTTAACCTTTGTGATAACTCCCCCCCCCCCATTAAAAAAGTTTGCCCATCACTGCTCTAGTGAATCTTTGGGCTATCAAGTTGAATTAATCACAAACAACCCTTTGAAGAAGCAACCGTGATACGCAGATTAGGTCGGTTATATATAGTCTAGGGTTTCTAGATAGTGAGAGGGATAGAACACCACAGGGAAGTTGTTCTGACGGATCTATACGCGTCTTTCTTCTAATCCTCTTGTGAATCTTTGGGCTATCAATTTGAATTCATCACAACCAAACCTTTGAAGAAGCAACCGTGATATGCAGATTAGGTCGGTTATATATAGCCTCGGGTTTTTAGCTAGTGAGAGGGATAGATGGAGTTATATAGAGGATGAGATATCGAGACTAAGAGGAGAGATTACTACCTATCAGGTATTAGTATGTTTGATAATGTGTTTCAAAGATTAGATAGTTGAAGATATTAAAGTGACGATTGGTCACCATAGTTAAATTATAACTCAGATATTTAGAGTAGTAGATTGATCCCCAAAAAGGAGGGTCAATATATAAGATAACTTCTCATAATTCGCGTCTCTCGTGGTTTAATCTCCTATTGCTCTTATTAGGAACATCTCTTCTAGTTTAAATTATTAGAATTCAGTCTGTTGATAATTTGTGTGTTTAATAAATAAATTGGATAAGTATGGCTAGTCATTCTTCACTTCCTTCCACACCTCTAGGCGGGGCTGAGAGTAAACAGTGCTCGTTATATATAACAGTATACTGTTATACGGAGAATCAAATGGTTGAGAAGGTGAAAGAGACTTCTGGCACATAAGGTCCTATTTTTTTTCAGATCAAGATACACAGCTTTCGAGCCCTTCCTGACCATGAATGCACGTTTAGTCTTTTAGATATTATAGAAATAAAAAGAAACCGAGATAAATAAAGTTTAGTATTAGCATTCATAAGACCACTCTTTATAAATATCCGACAAAGGGCTAAAATTTATTGTAGCTTCTCAGTGTGACGTTTATCTACAGTCTCTCAACAGGCCAAAAGATGTCGTCATTTACAAGCACATAACATTTCGAATACATTTTTCACATTCTAAAAGTTATCTGCATTTACTTCAAACGATCTTTCTAACGAGTCGCTTTAAATAGGAATTTTCGAAGTCTTTCCAAGTCTATATCCCTCCTTGTTTTCTCAATATTTTGAGTAAAAGGATACCAGCTTTTAAAAGTTTCTAATTAGGGCAACTCAGATGTAGAGGTTATGGAAAAATTTTACCCGTTTGAAACCAGCAAAAGAAGATTTTATAAATGTATAAAAGGAGCTCTTTTAAGGCTATAGATAACATTTTACGACTTTCTGCTGTTGCCCTGGGCTCCTATAACTTGGGGGCCCCGTACTTTGATATGTCTGATACGGAGGTAACCATGTTCCTGGTTTTTCATAATGTTTTTGTTCGACAGTGTATATCAAACAAATTGTTTTGAACACACTTCCTATTTTTAGTTTAAAACATATTTTTATATAATTAACAGTATTCTCTTAAATTTCAGGGCAATTACATAAGCATATATTTTTTTTTCACAATTTTTGTTGTAAATGGCAAGCACTTCTTCCGAAAAAAAACGTGCTTCATCGTCATCCGAGCTTTTGACATCCAATCTTAATGCCTTCTACAAAGGTGATATGAAAACAGTTGCAATAAATTTTATTTTTCTGAGAAAACTTAACTAATCCTAAGTAGTGAGTACAATTCAATTGACAAAATTGAGTAAAAAATTCAAATTATTGTTTTAACCAAAATTATTATTTACATAATTTTTTATAATATCACAGGATTCGAAAGTTTTATGTTAAAAAAATACAGTTATGAAAAGTTTTATTTTCCTTTTTATGCACATTCCATTCATAAAATAAAAACTTTCAACTGACTTATACAATAAAAAAAAAAAAAAACTATTTTATCTCCATTTAAAATTTTAACACTTTTTTTTCCTACTGTGTGAAATATTTTTTCTAACTACTATTATAAGTATATGTAAAAAAGTTTTAATGAACATTTGAATCGAAGCAATACTTATTTTCTTAAGAAAATAGTTGAACTTAGAATTTATATACTTTTTCAAAGAATTTTTAATTAAGAATTCATAATAAAGATAACTTACGAATATCAATTATATAAGTTTAAAATCCATACCAACTTTTGATATGCATAGTTTAACGTACTTGTAAATCAAGTTTCATGTGTGAATGTCAATTATTGTAAGAGGAGTGTAGTATTTTAAAATCCTTTAATAAATTTTAAAATTTTTCTTCAAAAATTAAATGGTGAGTATTTTGTAGCATTTTTTGAACCCAAATACTGTTTTATGAAATACATACACATAGGTTATAAGACAAAAACTCTGAAAACCATTAAATCAGAGACATTTTTATTAATCGTACCACTTTTTCTTGATTTTTAAACATGTCAAAGAAAGATTTTCTTATAACTGGACTTTTTTTCAATTTCGAGCAATGGAATCTTTGATTATTTAATTTAACACTGAATCGTGTACAAAATAATAGCTTTGAAAGTGTAGATACCAGATAAATTACAAAAAAAAATAATAATTGAACAAAATTTTTAAAAAAAAAACCAAATCACACTTTTAATAAAAATTTCCCGAGACATCAAACAAATGAATAAAATTTTATGAGTAAAGTTGTACAAAAAATATACGGTTTTGTACGTTAGTAGATGAAGTACCTGTTCTTCTGCACATGTTAATTTAAAAAATAAAATATTATTCTTGACATAATAGCTGAATTCTAACGAGGTAAGACCTAGTACTCAAAAAAATTTATAGACAAATGTCAAACATTTTTTTAATGAGTGCACATATTTATCGCTAAATCCCTTCTGCTGACACTTTTCTCAAACCCTTTTTGGTAGCGGATTTCTACTCAATACAAGGGACAAGCCTATAAAATTTCATGTCTGTAGGTCTATTGGTTCAAAAACATTAATATTTATCTGTAACGTCTCTGAAGCTTTTGCAACGCTTTTTAAAGGTCAATTTTTGCACACCCCCTTTTGTAGCGTAACTCAACTTCTTGAAAGGAAATTGAATACAAAATTTTACGTCTGTCAGTCTAAAATTATAAAACAAGAATATTTATCTATAACGCCCATTTAGGGTCAATTTTTGTAAACATTTTTTTAGCAGTTTTCTACTCTATGAATGAACGTACCTACAAAATTTCAAGTCAGTGGGTCTAACAGTTCAAACACAGAAATTATTTGTTACGCCCTTTAAGCCCATGCAATGCTTCCTAGGTTCAATTCAGGTAAAAACAGAAACCTTCTTCATAGTTAGGAGAAAGAGGGCTACCACACCATATAGCTTGATCGTACTGCAATTCATTTTCGAGTTTTAGTGGTACACACATTAAAAACTTTCTTTTATAACATGTATTGATTTTTAGAAATTGATGAAAAACGTTATGATTTGTTGAAAAGAAATAAAATATAGTATGCGGTTGTAATTGTTTTATCATGTCATGGAATGTTTAAAAGAATGTCTTTAAACGAATTCATACTGAAACAATTTTACTATAAAATTGGTCTTGAAAGAAGGTTTGCAGGGGCAGGCAGACTGTTCCAGGATGCGGGCTACTTCAAATTTTTTCAAGGTGTTGCGGTCCACTCAGTGGCGCACACATGGGCGGGGGAGGGGTTCACAGGTTCAGATAATCCCTCATAGCCCTTGATTTTTTTTCTGATTCATTATAATCCCATGTATATAGTACGTAAAATGTAATTAAGTATTTGTTATTAGTAATTTTTTATTAATTAATGTTAATTATTCGTTCAGTAATTTATTTTTTGCTCTTTTTTGTTCCCGACCCTCGACAAAATAAAAAAAAATTGTTTGGCTGCGTATTGGGGTATGATACGAGAACGGTAGACTTTTGATCCCATTCCCCTTTGAAAAATTCTTGTGCGCCACGGCCCGATGTCGTAGGTGTGGTGAGGTAAGGATAAGATTATTATTATAACATAATAATAAATACGAAATATGTACTTCTATACATATACCTACAAAACAAAAATAAAAAAAACAACACTTTTAAAACCGCGTTTAAAGCAAAACGCAAGATACAGACTTATTAATAATTGCCACAAATATAATTATATCCAATGATGCATTTATTATGAAGCAATTCAAAATACATTAAAAAATAAAACATTTTCATCTAAAGTGAGTTTGTGTTGTTATAGTCAGTAGAAGACTTAGTCTGCGTATTGTCAGAAAATCTTGAATTTTTCGTAAATAATTACTAACTGGTAAAATCTTCAGGTGCTCTTTCAAAAATGTCTTAGTGATCCACCGGTCGATCGCGATTGACGTAATGCCCACCCCGGATGTTATGGAACAGCGGGTGTTCTTGTACGAACAAAAATAATGTACCTATATAACATCCGGAAATACAATTCATGTTTCCAAATGATATTTTGTTTGGAGAAATGTGCATTTTTGAACATATCTCTGATTTAACAGAAATATCCATAAGTATTGAAAAACTAACCCATTGCCCTCGAGGAATCCAGAGTAGACCCATTTAAAATTTATCTTCAAATTTGAGGTCTCCACTATAAATACAATGTCAATAAATTTAAATTCATAACATAAAGACAAAAATAAGTTGTAATAATATCAAGTATTTGGTTAACAAATTACAAATGATATTGGTTAAGGAAAGTATTGTGTATATAAATATTTATACATTTTTTTTAATAAAAAAATCACAACACACAAATGCAAATGTTTAAACTTGCTGAAAACATGTGCTTTCTTTTTAACCAGGCTGAGCCACTGCAACACGTGGCAGGGTAAAGCTAGATTAAAATAAGACATTTCCTGTAAAAATGTAATGTGTGTTTGTTCAAAGCCGCTAATATCCGAAACTACTGGAGTATTTTATTTGAAAATTTCACATAACATTGTACTTGAATCCGGATGGGTTCCTATGTACTTATTATTTCGTAATTCACTCTAAATTATTTGAAATTTAATTTTTAAGTGATTTTTTGGTGTTATGACGTCATATGATGTTGAGTTTCTCTTTGAATATGGAAATGTATACTTTACGCTGAGTTTTTTCGGAATTATTACATATTTTTTTATAATTATGCTTAGCGATTGAAATATTTATCCATTTTTTTTTCTTTGATACTTAATTAAGATCATTTTTCAAATAAATCATTTTTTTAAAGATTATTCTTTTAACAACGAACATTTTGTTTTGAAGGTTTGGCAACACTCGAATAATATTATCGCGGGAAGCTTACAATATTGCTAATATTCCTGTGTCAAATAGATCAACGTGTAGATGAAATATTTTAATATCCAGTAAATTGTAAATATTTCTGTGTGTAGTTCTTTAGGGGACAATAGCCTTTGTTGCTCCATATCCCATAAAAACTGAACTGAACATCATATCCATTTGCTTTTTTTTTCCATCGCGTTTTTTATGTAGGTAATATTAAGCTTTATTTCTGTTTACAAGCGAAAATGAAAATCATAATTGACTTCTGTACACTAATTATTTTTCAACCTATTTTATGTTAAAATTATTCAGTTCTGTTTGTGTCAATTAATGTTAGTATTGTATTTCATTTTTCAATTTATTTTTAAGCTCGGGATATATACACAATAACAACTGTATATTCATATATATATTTTTTACAATTGAGTATTTTCATGTACAAAATACTATTTTTAATCGTTTGCTATGGATCTGTTTGGCGTGATTTCAAAATATCTCCACAAACGAGTAGCATATCAATTGAAATCTTCCAAGTATTTTATCTTTCTTTTTCCAGTGATTCTAAATTAAATTTTTATTTTTTGGTACTTACATGTTTTTTTTTTGTCAAACGTATGCATAAAATCATAAGTCATCGTCAAATGTTGCAATATGCATTCAAAAAGGGAAAATTATTTTTGACTGTTTTTACACAATAATAATGTTTTTTTGCACTTGGGTGTGAATTTTTCCACTATATTGTTGAAATTTTTAAAAGTTGAGGCAATAACATTAGATTCACAAAGGATCTATTTTGTGTGATTTCAAAATTTTATTTGATGTTACTGTGAAATACAAATGGGAAAATTAAGATTATCTGATGTATGTTTTGTGTTTGTTTTGGTATTAATGTATTATCCCAACTGTATTAGCAACCTTATATGAAAGAGAGCACATAGTTGCCAATTCACCGTGTGCGTGCGACACATAGAAAATCGGGGTGACATAGTTCCAATAGTACCCGAGTACCTTTGTTTGGAAATGTTTTTGGTGATTTCATCAAAATTTTGAAATTTAATTTGTTTTTGATAGCTTTTTAACATTTAAGTTTGTTATAGGTAGTCAGTCACGCATTCCTGTGGCTCAGTCTGGTTAAAATGAAAAGGTATTCATTTCTAATATTTTTGACCGCTCGCACTTGAGGTATGACTTTTTTTTATTAAAAAATGTGTGAATAAACATAAACAAAACTTTTCTGAACAGATTTCATTTGTAATTTGTTAACAGAATACTCCAAGTTATTATGGTTTTTTTGTTGTTGTTATGAATCTAAACTTATTTAGATTGTGGGGAGGTGTCAAGTTTGAAAATAAATTTAAAATGGCTCTTCTTGAGGTCTAAGGGTTAATTTTACAATGCTTATGGATAGACATTTTGTGTTGCTTCATTGTCTGCTAAAATACAAAAATTGTCTGGTGTGCCTACTCTAGAACAGCAGTTGCCAACCTTCAGTACTCCGTGAACCACTCAATGATAACTTTATAAATAAGGCAGAACACTAAAGCTATATTTACGTTTCCATACACCTGAAAATAAGTTTCATGAAAAGCAATAATAATCCCACAATCAACAGACTGAAGTGTTTTGCCACCAATTTACTGTGGTTACCTAAGTTGACTTTTAAATTTTGTTGGAAAATCTGAAATAATTGCTAAACTTAGGAAATTTGCTAAAAGTGGTAACTAAAAGTTTTTATTAAAGTATTATACATAATATGGTATTTGTTGCTCATCTTTTTTAAACTGAATCTTCACAAAAGGGTAAATAATATCTCAATTTTTCAATGGACCATCAAAAATTTCTCACCAACTGGTGACTTCTGCTCTGGAACACACTACGGTACTTAAATATTAGCATCACTGTGCAGACAAATTGCTGCCATGCAAATCACACCATTTTCCATCCAAATCTGATTTTTTTTCATTAAAAATGTTAGAATCTTTGTTGTTTAGATATTAAGGTGCAATACGCATGGCACCAATTTTGTTACAATGATGCTAATACATAAGTACCCTGACAACAAATAATTGTCCATGTGTGAAGCAGTCAGTATTGTATTTCCTTAGTTATATTCCATGGTCAGGTAGACTATTATAATTCCAATGCATCATTCATTCTCTGTTCAATGGATCAGTTCATCTTTTGGCATTTTGTTTATTTTGCAGACAACACGAAGACAAGAACACAGCACAAAGATCATTACATGACTCCTACTCTACAAGCCAAATGCGTAAACATCTCTCACATGACTTGCAGCGCCATTTATATAATTAATATTTAATTTACAACAGTCAGTGTTTAGACATAAGCCACTCTGTTTTTAAGATAGGCCCTTAAATTTGTTGATAACAATTGCTAATGCTAATTGAATAGTTTATTGCAAAATTCTTCCATCATTATCAATATTTTGTTGTAGATTTCTACTGCAAAATCCATGTTTATTTTTAAATTCTTCTTGCGTATTCGAATAAAAATATCTTCAACCTCTCTTTGTGTTGAAATTGAGCTATGTTAATTGATGCACAATAGAAGTTAAATATTTTATTAGCATTTTTTTTATTTTCTCCCTTTCTTTTTGTTCCTGGTTTTTCCTTTTTTTTTTTTTAATGTTTTGAAATTTTATATGTTTTTGCTTTAACTTTCTTTTTAAGTGCAGTCAGTTAGCTTCACTACATAAAAATAATGCCTTTCATTAAATCAAACTTAGGTCATCATACTCACAAGGAAAAAGTAGTGCAATGAGTGTAATTGCACATCAAATTGAGTAAGGAACAGGCATCAGCAAACGAGAAAAGCAGACAAAGAATAGCACAAGCACATGCTGAGGGCGCAGCAGAGCAACAGGCACCTAAACTTGAGGATGCACATTTGTGAGCCCAGCTTTCATGTTTTGCAACATCAGATCTGCTCTGTTCTCAACAAAAGGAATACAGTAGGTTGTGAGTGGCTGAAAGATGTCAATCAGAAACAGCACATCAGCTTCAAACATGATTTTGAAGTGAGCAATCACACAATGACAGTCACCTTGCATTCCGGTACAACCCAGTGGAAGATTATAGGTTGAGCCAGCATATTCTCATCAGCACAATGACTGAAGTGTATCTTTATTGCAATTCTCTGAATTTTAAGGGAGAAACAAAAGTAATGTTTTTTACCGCTGGAAAAATTAAACTGTCTCAACTTGGAAAACCACCAGTACCATTAAAAACTTTGCTCGCCAGATATACTGCGGAATCGAAACATTCCCTATATGACATCAGGAAATACAATTCATGTTTCCAAATGATATTTGTTTGGAGAAATGTGCATTTTTGAACACATCTCTGATTTAACAGAAATATCCATAAGCATCGTAAAACTAGCCCATTGCCTCAAGGAATCCAGAGTAGACCCATTTAAAATTTATCTTCAAATTTGAGGTCTCCACTATAAATACAATGTCAATAAATTTAAATTCATAACATTAAGACAAAAATAAGTTGTAATAACTTCAAGTATTTGGTCAACAAATTACAAATGATATTGGTTAAGTAAAGTTTTGTGTATATATATAATTATACATTTTTTTTAATAAAAACATACCACCAACGCAAATGTTTAAACTTGCTGAAAACATGTTCTTTCTTTTTAACCAGGCTGAGCCACTGCAACACGTGGTAGGGTACAGCTAGTTTAAAATAAAAGACATTTCCTGTAAAAATGTAATGTGTGTTTGTTCAAAGCCGCTAATCTCCGAAACTACTGGAGTATTTTCTTTGAAAATTTGACATAACATTGTACTTGAATCCGGATGGGTTCTTATGTACTTATTATTTCGTATTTCACTCTAAATTTTTTGAAATTTAATTTTTAAGTGATTTTTCGGTGTTATGACATCATATGATGTTGCGTTTCTCTTTGAATATGGAAATGTATACTTTACGCTTAGTTTTTTTGGAATTGTTACATATTTTTTATAATTATGTTTAGTATTGAAATTTTTATCCATTTTTTTGTTCTTTGATTTTTAATTGGGGTCATTTTTCAAATCATTTTTTTAATGATTATTCTTTGAACGACTAAAATTTTGTTTTGTAATTTTGGCAACACTCGGATAGTATTATCGCAGGATATTTACAATTTTGCTTATGTTTTACATTGCATTTTTTCTGTAATATTAAGCTTAATTTATTTCTCTTTACAAGCGAAAATGAAAATCATAATTGACTTCTGTACGCTACTTATTTTTCAACCTATTTTATGTTAAAATTATTCAGTTCTATTTGTGTCAATTAATGTTAGTATTGTATTTCATTTTTCAATTTATTTTTAAGCTCGGGATATATACAATTACAACTGTATATTCATATATATATTTTTTACAATTGAGTATTTTCATGTACAAAATACTATTTTTAATCGTTTGCTATGGATCTGTTTGGCATGATTTCAAAATATCTCCACAAACGAGTAGCATATCAATTGAAATCTTCCATGTATTTTATCTTTCTTTTTCCAGTGATTCTAAATTAAATTAATAGATAATTTTTATTTTTTGGTAATTACATGTTTTTTTTTGTCAACCGTATGCATAAAATCATAAGTCATCGTCAAATGTTGCAATATGCATTTAAAAAGGGAAAATAATTTTTGACTGTTTTTACACAATAATAATGTTTTTTTTGCACTTAGGTGTGAATTTTTCCACTATATTGTTGAAATTTTTAAAAGTTGAGGCAATAACATTAGATTCACAAAGGATCTATTTTGTGTGATTTCAAAATTTTATTTGATGTTACTGTGAAATACAAATGGGAAAATTAAGATTATCTGATGTATGTTTTGTGTTTGTTTTGGTATTAATGTATTATCGCAACTGTATTAGCAACCTTATATGAAAGAGAGCACATAGTTGCCAATTCACCGTGTGCGTGCGACTCATAGAAAATCGAGGTGACATAGTTCCAATAGTACCCGAGTACCTTTGTTTGGAAATGTTTTTGGTGATTTCATCAAAATTTTGAAATTTAATTTGTTTTTGATAGCTTTTTAACATTTAAGTTTGTTATAGGTAGTCAGTCACGCATTCCTGTGGCTCAGTCTGGTTAAAATGAAAAGGTATTCATTTCTAATATTTTTGACCGCTCGCACTTGAGGTATGACTTTTTTTTATTAAAAAATGTGTGAATAAACATAAACAAAACTTTTCTGAACAGATTTCATTTGTAATTTGTTAACAGAATACTCCAAGTTATTATGGTTTTTTTGTTGTTATGAATCTAAACTTATTTAGATTGTGGGGAGGTGTCAAGTTTGAAAATAAATTTAAAATGGCTCTTCTTGAGGTCTAAGGGTTAATTTTACAATGCTTATGGATAGACATTTTGTGTTGCTTCATTGTCTGCTAAAATACAAAAATTGTCTGGTGTGCCTACTCTAGAACAGCAGTTGCCAACCTTCAGTACTCCATGAACCACTCAATGATAACTTTATAAATAAGGCAGAACACTAAAGCTATATTTACGTTTCCATACACCTGAAAATAAGTTTCATGAAAAGCAATAATAATCCCACAATCAACAGACTGAAGTGTTTTGCCACCAATTTACTGTGGTTACCTAAGTTGACTTTTAAATTTTGTTGGAAAATCTGAAATAATTGCTAAACTTAGGAAATTTGCTAAAAGTGGTAACTAAAAGTTTTTATTAAAGTATTATACATAATATGGTATTTGTTGCTCATCTTTTTTAAACTGAATCTTCACAAAAGGGTAAATAATATCTCAATTTTTCAATGGACCATCAAAAATTTCTCACCAATTGGTGACTTCTGCTCTGGAACACACTACGGTACTTAAATATTAGCATCACTGTGCAGACAAATTGCTGCCATGCAAATCACACCATTTTCCATCCAAATCTGATTTTTTTTCATTAAAAATGTTAGAATCTTTGTTGTTTAGATATTAAGGTGCAATACGCATGGCACCAATTTTGTTACAATGATGCTAATACATAAGTACCCTGACAACAAATAATTGTCCATGTGTGAAGCAGTCAGTATTGTATTTCCTTAGTTATTATATTCCATGGTCAGGTAGACTATTATAATTCCAATGCATCATTCATTCTCTGTTCAATGGATCAGTTCATCTTTTGGCATTTTGTTTATTTTGCAGACAACACGAAGACAAGAACACAGCACAAAGATCATTACATGACTCCTACTCTACAAGCCAAATGCGTAAACATCTCTCACATGACTTGCAGCGCCATTTATATAATTAATATTTAATTTACAACAGTCAGTGTTTAGACATAAGCCACTCTGTTTTTAAGATAGGCCCTTAAATTTGTTGATAACAATTGCTAATGCTAATTGAATAGTTTATTGCAAAATTCTTCCATCATTATCAATATTTTGTTGTAGATTTCTACTGCAAAATCCATGTTTATTTTTAAATTCTTCTTGCGTATTCGAATAAAAATATCTTCAACCTCTCTTTGTGTTGAAATTGAGCTATGTTAATTGATGCACAATAGAAGTTAAATATTTTATTAGCATTTTTTTTATTTTCTCCCTTTCTTTTTGTTCCTGGTTTTTCCTTTTTTTTTTTTAATGTTTTGAAATTTTATATGTTTTTGCTTTAACTTTCTTTTTAAGTGCAGTCAGTTAGCTTCACTACATAAAAATAATGCCTTTCATTAAATCAAACTTAGGTCATCATACTCACAAGGAAAAAGTAGTGCAATGAGTGTAATTGCACATCAAATTGAGTAAGGAACAGGCATCAGCAAACGAGAAAAGCAGACAAAGAATAGCACAAGCACATGCTGAGGGCGCAGCAGAGCAACAGGCACCTAAACTTGAGGATGCACATTTGTGAGCCCAGCTTTCATGTTTTGCAACATCAGATCTGCTCTGTTCTCAACAAAAGGAATACAGTAGGTTGTGAGTGGCTGAAAGATGTCAATCAGAAACAGCACATCAGCTTCAAACATGATTTTGAAGTGAGCAATCACACAATGACAGTCACCTTGCATTCCGGTACAACCCAGTGGAAGATTATAGGTTGAGCCAGCATATTCTCATCAGCACAATGACTGAAGTGTATCTTTATTGCAATTCTCTGAATTTTAAGGGAGAAACAAAAGTAATGTTTTGTACCGCTGGAAAAATTAAACTGTCTCAACTTGGAAAACCACCAGTACCATTAAAAACTTTGCTCGCCAGATATACTGCGGAATCGAAACATTCCCTATATGACATCAGGAAATACAATTCATGTTTCCAAATGATATTTGTTTGGAGAAATGTGCATTTTTGAACACATCTCTGATTTAACAGAAATATCCATAAGCATCGTAAAACTAGCCCATTGCCCTCAAGGAATCCAGAGTAGACCCATTTAAAATTTATCTTCAAATTTGAGGTCTCCACTATAAATACAATGTCAATAAATTTAAATTCATAACATTAAGACAAAAATAAGTTGTAATAACTTCAAGTATTTGGTCAACAAATTACAAATGATATTGGTTAAGTAAAGTTTTGTGTATATATATAATTATACATTTTTTTTAATAAAAACATACCACCAACGCAAATGTTTAAACTTGCTGAAAACATGTTCTTTCTTTTTAACCAGGCTGAGCCACTGCAACACGTGGTAGGGTACAGCTAGTTTAAAATAAAAGACATTTCCTGTAAAAATGTAATGTGTGTTTGTTCAAAGCCGCTAATCTCCGAAACTACTGGAGTATTTTCTTTGAAAATTTGACATAACATTGTACTTGAATCCGGATGGGTTCTTATGTACTTATTATTTCGTATTTCACTCTAAATTTTTTGAAATTAATTTTTAAGTGATTTTTCGGTGTTATGACATCATATGATGTTGCGTTTCTCTTTGAATATGGAAATGTATACTTTACGCTTAGTTTTTTTGGAATTGTTACATATTTTTTATAATTATGTTTAGTATTGAAATTTTTATCCATTTTTTTGTTCTTTGATTTTTAATTGGGGTCATTTTTCAAATCATTTTTTTAATGATTATTCTTTGAACGACTAAAATTTTGTTTTGTAATTTTGGCAACACTCGGATAGTATTATCGCAGGATATTTACAATTTTGCTTATGTTTTACATTGCATTTTTTCTGTAATATTAAGCTTAATTTATTTCTCTTTACAAGCGAAAATGAAAATCATAATTGACTTCTGTACGCTACTTATTTTTCAACCTATTTTATGTTAAAATTATTCAGTTCTATTTGTGTCAATTAATGTTAGTATTGTATTTCATTTTTCAATTTATTTTTAAGCTCGGGATATATACAATTACAACTGTATATTCATATATATATTTTTTACAATTGAGTATTTTCATGTACAAAATACTATTTTTAATCGTTTGCTATGGATCTGTTTGGCATGATTTCAAAATATCTCCACAAACGAGTAGCATATCAATTGAAATCTTCCATGTATTTTATCTTTCTTTTTCCAGTGATTCTAAATTAAATTAATAGATAATTTTTATTTTTTGGTAATTACATGTTTTTTTTTGTCAACCGTATGCATAAAATCATAAGTCATCGTCAAATGTTGCAATATGCATTTAAAAAGGGAAAATAATTTTTGACTGTTTTTACACAATAATAATGTTTTTTTGCACTTAGGTGTGAATTTTTCCACTATATTGTTGAAATTTTTAAAAGTTGAGGCAATAACATTAGATTCACAAAGGATCTATTTTGTGTGATTTCAAAATTTTATTTGATGTTACTGTGAAATACAAATGGGAAAATTAAGATTATCTGATGTATGTTTTGTGTTTGTTTTGGTATTAATGTATTATCGCAACTGTATTAGCAACCTTATATGAAAGAGAGCACATAGTTGCCAATTCACCGTGTGCGTGCGACACATAGAAAATCGGGGTGACATAGTTCCAATAGTACCCGAGTACCTTTGTTTGGAAATGTTTTTGGTGATTTCATCAAAATTTTGAAATTTAATTTGTTTTTGATAGCTTTTTAACATTTAAGTTTGTTATAGGTAGTCAGTCACGCATTCCTGTGGCTCAGTCTGGTTAAAATGAAAAGGTATTCATTTCTAATATTTTTGACCGCTCGCACTTGAGGTATGACTTTTTTTTATTAAAAAATGTGTGAATAAACATAAACAAAACTTTTCTGAACAGATTTCATTTGTAATTTGTTAACAGAATACTCCAAGTTATTATGGTTTTTTTGTTGTTATGAATCTAAACTTATTTAGATTGTGGGGAGGTGTCAAGTTTGAAAATAAATTTAAAATGGCTCTTCTTGAGGTCTAAGGGTTAATTTTACAATGCTTATGGATAGACATTTTGTGTTGCTTCATTGTCTGCTAAAATACAAAAATTGTCTGGTGTGCCTACTCTAGAACAGCAGTTGCCAACCTTCAGTACTCCATGAACCACTCAATGATAACTTTATAAATAAGGCAGAACACTAAAGCTATATTTACGTTTCCATACACCTGAAAATAAGTTTCATGAAAAGCAATAATAATCCCACAATCAACAGACTGAAGTGTTTTGCCACCAATTTACTGTGGTTACCTAAGTTGACTTTTAAATTTTGTTGGAAAATCTGAAATAATTGCTAAACTTAGGAAATTTGCTAAAAGTGGTAACTAAAAGTTTTTATTAAAGTATTATACATAATATGGTATTTGTTGCTCATCTTTTTTAAACTGAATCTTCACAAAAGGGTAAATAATATCTCAATTTTTCAATGGACCATCAAAAATTTCTCACCAATTGGTGACTTCTGCTCTGGAACACACTACGGTACTTAAATATTAGCATCACTGTGCAGACAAATTGCTGCCATGCAAATCACACCATTTTCCATCCAAATCTGATTTTTTTTCATTAAAAATGTTAGAATCTTTGTTGTTTAGATATTAAGGTGCAATACGCATGGCACCAATTTTGTTACAATGATGCTAATACATAAGTACCCTGACAACAAATAATTGTCCATGTGTGAAGCAGTCAGTATTGTATTTCCTTAGTTATTATATTCCATGGTCAGGTAGACTATTATAATTCCAATGCATCATTCATTCTCTGTTCAATGGATCAGTTCATCTTTTGGCATTTTGTTTATTTTGCAGACAACACGAAGACAAGAACACAGCACAAAGATCATTACATGACTCCTACTCTACAAGCCAAATGCGTAAACATCTCTCACATGACTTGCAGCGCCATTTATATAATTAATATTTAATTTACAACAGTCAGTGTTTAGACATAAGCCACTCTGTTTTTAAGATAGGCCCTTAAATTTGTTGATAACAATTGCTAATGCTAATTGAATAGTTTATTGCAAAATTCTTCCATCATTATCAATATTTTGTTGTAGATTTCTACTGCAAAATCCATGTTTATTTTTAAATTCTTCTTGCGTATTCGAATAAAAATATCTTCAACCTCTCTTTGTGTTGAAATTGAGCTATGTTAATTGATGCACAATAGAAGTTAAATATTTTATTAGCATTTTTTTTATTTTCTCCCTTTCTTTTTGTTCCTGGTTTTTCCTTTTTTTTTTTTAATGTTTTGAAATTTTATATGTTTTTGCTTTAACTTTCTTTTTAAGTGCAGTCAGTTAGCTTCACTACATAAAAATAATGCCTTTCATTAAATCAAACTTAGGTCATCATACTCACAAGGAAAAAGTAGTGCAATGAGTGTAATTGCACATCAAATTGAGTAAGGAACAGGCATCAGCAAACGAGAAAAGCAGACAAAGAATAGCACAAGCACATGCTGAGGGCGCAGCAGAGCAACAGGCACCTAAACTTGAGGATGCACATTTGTGAGCCCAGCTTTCATGTTTTGCAACATCAGATCTGCTCTGTTCTCAACAAAAGGAATACAGTAGGTTGTGAGTGGCTGAAAGATGTCAATCAGAAACAGCACATCAGCTTCAAACATGATTTTGAAGTGAGCAATCACACAATGACAGTCACCTTGCATTCCGGTACAACCCAGTGGAAGATTATAGGTTGAGCCAGCATATTCTCATCAGCACAATGACTGAAGTGTATCTTTATTGCAATTCTCTGAATTTTAAGGGAGAAACAAAAGTAATGTTTTGTACCGCTGGAAAAATTAAACTGTCTCAACTTGGAAAACCACCAGTACCATTAAAAACTTTGCTCGCCAGATATACTGCGGAATCAAAACATTCCCTATATGACATCAGGAAATACAATTCATGTTTCCAAATGATATTTGTTTGGAGAAATGTGCATTTTTGAACACATCTCTGATTTAACAGAAATATCCATAAGCATCGTAAAACTAGCCCATTGTCCTCAAGGAATCCAGAGTAGACCCATTTAAAATTTATCTTCAAATTTGAGGTCTCCACTATAAATACAATGTCAATAAATTTAAATTCATAACATTAAGACAAAAATAAGTTGTAATAACTTCAAGTATTTGGTCAACAAATTACAAATGATATTGGTTAAGTAAAGTTTTGTGTATATATATAATTATACATTTTTTTTAATAAAAACATACCACCAACGCAAATGTTTAAACTTGCTGAAAACATGTTCTTTCTTTTTAACCAGGCTGAGCCACTGCAACACGTGGTAGGGTACAGCTAGTTTAAAATAAAAGACATTTCCTGTAAAAATGTAATGTGTGTTTGTTCAAAGCCGCTAATCTCCGAAACTACTGGAGTATTTTCTTTGAAAATTTGACATAACATTGTACTTGAATCCGGATGGGTTCTTATGTACTTATTATTTCGTATTTCACTCTAAATTTTTTGAAATTAATTTTTAAGTGATTTTTCGGTGTTATGACATCATATGATGTTGCGTTTCTCTTTGAATATGGAAATGTATACTTTACGCTTAGTTTTTTTGGAATTGTTACATATTTTTTATAATTATGTTTAGTATTGAAATTTTTATCCATTTTTTTGTTCTTTGATTTTTAATTGGGGTCATTTTTCAAATCATTTTTTTAATGATTATTCTTTGAACGACTAAAATTTTGTTTTGTAATTTTGGCAACACTCGGATAGTATTATCGCAGGATATTTACAATTTTGCTTATGTTTTACATTGCATTTTTTCTGTAATATTAAGCTTAATTTATTTCTCTTTACAAGCGAAAATGAAAATCATAATTGACTTCTGTACGCTACTTATTTTTCAACCTATTTTATGTTAAAATTATTCAGTTCTATTTGTGTCAATTAATGTTAGTATTGTATTTCATTTTTCAATTTATTTTTAAGCTCGGGATATATACAATTACAACTGTATATTCATATATATATTTTTTACAATTGAGTATTTTCATGTACAAAATACTATTTTTAATCGTTTGCTATGGATCTGTTTGGCATGATTTCAAAATATCTCCACAAACGAGTAGCATATCAATTGAAATCTTCCATGTATTTTATCTTTCTTTTTCCAGTGATTCTAAATTAAATTAATAGATAATTTTTATTTTTTGGTAATTACATGTTTTTTTTTGTCAACCGTATGCATAAAATCATAAGTCATCGTCAAATGTTGCAATATGCATTTAAAAAGGGAAAATAATTTTTGACTGTTTTTACACAATAATAATGTTTTTTTGCACTTAGGTGTGAATTTTTCCACTATATTGTTGAAATTTTTAAAAGTTGAGGCAATAACATTAGATTCACAAAGGATCTATTTTGTGTGATTTCAAAATTTTATTTGATGTTACTGTGAAATACAAATGGGAAAATTAAGATTATCTGATGTATGTTTTGTGTTTGTTTTGGTATTAATGTATTATCGCAACTGTATTAGCAACCTTATATGAAAGAGAGCACATAGTTGCCAATTCACCGTGTGCGTGCGACACATAGAAAATCGGGGTGACATAGTTCCAATAGTACCCGAGTACCTTTGTTTGGAAATGTTTTTGGTGATTTCATCAAAATTTTGAAATTTAATTTGTTTTTGATAGCTTTTTAACATTTAAGTTTGTTATAGGTAGTCAGTCACGCATTCCTGTGGCTCAGTCTGGTTAAAATGAAAAGGTATTCATTTCTAATATTTTTGACCGCTCGCACTTGAGGTATGACTTTTTTTTATTAAAAAATGTGTGAATAAACATAAACAAAACTTTTCTGAACAGATTTCATTTGTAATTTGTTAACAGAATACTCCAAGTTATTATGGTTTTTTTGTTGTTATGAATCTAAACTTATTTAGATTGTGGGGAGGTGTCAAGTTTGAAAATAAATTTAAAATGGCTCTTCTTGAGGTCTAAGGGTTAATTTTACAATGCTTATGGATAGACATTTTGTGTTGCTTCATTGTCTGCTAAAATACAAAAATTGTCTGGTGTGCCTACTCTAGAACAGCAGTTGCCAACCTTCAGTACTCCATGAACCACTCAATGATAACTTTATAAATAAGGCAGAACACTAAAGCTATATTTACGTTTCCATACACCTGAAAATAAGTTTCATGAAAAGCAATAATAATCCCACAATCAACAGACTGAAGTGTTTTGCCACCAATTTACTGTGGTTACCTAAGTTGACTTTTAAATTTTGTTGGAAAATCTGAAATAATTGCTAAACTTAGGAAATTTGCTAAAAGTGGTAACTAAAAGTTTTTATTAAAGTATTATACATAATATGGTTTTGGAGACAGTAGAAGTCCAAAGCAACATTGGATCAAAATATTAAAACTCATCTTTTTGTCTTTTATTTTAATATTATAAAATATTTTCAATAAGACTACTAAAAAAATACTCACTTTTATGCACTTTTACTGAGATATTGGATGAGCTTCGATTTCATTTCATCCAAGACCAAATCCTTTATTTTCATCCTACAGTAAAAAAAGGATATTGATAGCAAAATTGATAGATTACACTGGTTGATTGGTAATAAAACTTAAGTATATTGTTCTTAAATAATTGAATTGACCACTCAGAAAAGGCCGGTGGGCCATAAGCGGTCCACGGGGTGCAGGTTGATTATCACTACTCTACCCACTAGATAGGGATGTGAGGCTACATCTATCAAACAGCCCAGAAATGGTGACTTTTGATTACTATCTGTTTTAACATCTGCAGCTGCATCTTGGTGGTACAATATTCCATACTAATGACGAGATCATAAATGACGTCAATCGCTTTCTGGACTCGCGCACGGCACAATTCTTCACAAAGAGATTTGAAAGTTGCCAAAACGCGTTGGCAGACCATTGTAGATTTGAATGGAGATTATTATTAGATTTGTTGATTTTGTAAGTAATTATCATTTTACTAGATAGTTTTTGTTTTTGGTGGAAACCTTTTTACTCAACGTAATATTCGAATGTTATTGCTGAAGAGATTTAGTTGTTGAGAGAGAATATTGCATGTACTCTGCTTTTCGCTCTACATATCTAAGTGAACAAAATGTTTTCTCATATGAAAATTTTTTCGAGTCCTCGAAGAAATTTTTAACAACCGAATGAATAGAATCGTGCCATATTGAACAGAAACAATGTTAGCGAAAATTCCTTTTTACTTCTATAATTCATTTTTGAATATACCATACATTTTAAACACGCAATATTTTATAGTCTCAGGGACTTTGTTTACATTATTTTGTAGAGGGCTGACTCGTGAGGATTCTCTATTAAGCTAGCAAGGGGTTATATTCTTTGAAAAGTTTCAGTAACAGTTCCCCTCTTTATAATGGAAGCAAATAATTTATTATTAGAAATTATTCTGTATTCTATGATTTTTGTTATTTGTAAAATATTTAAGGGCCTCTGTTAGTAATACTAATGACAAAACATATGTGCATGATAAATAAGAAAAACTTAATATTAATAAGGGAAACGATATTACTTTAAACTGGTAAGGTCTTATACATCTAAAATAGTCTTATAACGAAAACTATAAAACTATGCCTTTATTTACAAACATTTCCTTACTTTTATCTGAATTTATATTAGAAATTCCGACAAGATACTGATTTATGAAGAGCCTCAAAAAACCCTGAGTAAGTCAAGAAATTTAGTAATAATTCATGCAGCCAGATTTGTTTGGTTAGATTTTTTGAAGTATTTGGATATTTTCAATACAGTTATTGGGCTTGATTGGAATTTTTTAAGTTCTAATGTATTTCAGAAAAAGGGGATAATTTAAATAAAGCTTCACTTATCATATCACTATGCATACTAATTTTTTATCCTGCAACACCTCTTGGCATAAATGCCATAGGTTCTTGGTAAATGACTGAAGGAAGGTTGAACTAAATATCTAAGCAGTGGTCTCGAGAAATCGAGATATTCCAACATGGAGATGTCGGATCGTTGAGCTGAATTTTTATAAAAGCATAAATTTTCTCTATAGGATTAACACTTGGTGACTTAGGTGGCTAAGACATTAAAACCACTCCAACGGGTAATTATAAGCTGGGATAAAGGGTGTTGTCCTGTTTGAAGTTTCCTTTTTCTAGTTGAGAAGACAGACGCCCTCTAAGAGCTTAACTGATCATCAGTTATGTTTAGATAATCTACAGTTTCATTTATTTTGTACCAAAACTAAGGATCCCAGAGTCACCCATAAGAACGTCCTCAATACATAATACCGTCAACACCATCTTGCTTATGATGAGAGAGAGCAATTGCTTGTGCCTGGAAAACGGCGCATCCTGTCACATACATCGACGTGAGGAATGAGAAATCGTTACTCCACTTACCAGTCTACTCTCAGTTATCCATGGTCTAGTCTCAATATTTCCAAACCCTTATTAATTGTCATTGGCAACGACGTTTGGTCAACTGAGGCGCAGGAGTGTGTCGCTTGCTGTGCAGTTCCATATCTAATAGGTTCGCTGAACTGTGTATTCCGAAACACTTGCATTTGGATTTGCATTAAATTGTGTTGACGGTTGAGACCTTGATAGGCACTGATTTTGATTTACCACACGAGACAGTCTTAGACGTCCTTTTTCTTTGATCACGCAAAGATGTCCTACAGCTTGTCATCTACTGTTGGTTTTACAGTCTGAAATGAACTTTGCATATTTACTTATAATGGCACATCGTAATCAAGTTACATTCAGTTTCGGAGATACTCGTTCCAGGTCTTTGGGTCATTACATTCTGCCTTCTAACAAATTAGATTAAATCAACAGCCTTCATGACGTGCAGAAGTAAGTACAATTAGGATTCCTTACCTTCTCCTGCAGGAGTTAAACATCATTTTATAACGTTCCATTTATGTCATTCAGAAGAGTTCATTAAAAATGTAGAATGTTTACACTGGCGAAGCTATTTCTGTGCGGGCACTGTATCAAAATTCTTTGAGGGGGCCTTTTTTAGAAAATAAATAAATATGATTGCAAAATTAAAACATTTGCAAGTGTCACAATAAGTATACATAGAAACAGGTATTTAAGAGTTTTTTTACTTAAGAATTATCTTATTGTGTTTAATACGTACTTTTCTCGTTTTTTTTTCGCAAACACATTTACAATAATATTCATAGCAGAAGAAGATTTCAGTTTTTCAAATTTATCTTTTTCTATTGACAGTATTGAAAGTTCGATAACCGATATTGACTTATAAAAATCTAAGATAATTTGTAATAATTTTTATCTGAAATAAACTTTTTACAACGATTTAAGTTGTGAAAGAATGGATAAGCACAGGCTGGATGTTATAACATCCGAAATCTGGTGGCGGAACTAAAACAATTACATAAACATCTCTCGTTAAAAATAAGTTAAAACCTCAAGATATTTTTGAAGGAATTCAGCTTCCTAAAATATTCTTAACGAATGAGAGTCTTAGTTGGATTTCAGCATAGGAAGCATGATAGGTCTTCAGAATATAAATAGTGATTTCAATTCCATCTTGGCATTAACAAATACGTTATATGCAAGAGATATAGGGGAGACCGGGGCAAGATGATGAGGTTAACAGTTTTTTTGTTGTTTATTAATTTATTTTTAAGGGTAGTAAAATCAATTTTACATGAACTGTTAGAGTAATAGTATTAAAATATATTACCATTTAATTTTTTTTAATAAAAGAAGTAAAGGATAATTTTATTTTTTCATAACCTTAACAAATCATCATCTTGCCCCAGTATTGGGGCAAGATGGCGACACTGAAAAAGGTTGAACCTATTTTATCTTTTCAATGTGTTACATAGTTTAACAAATGATAACTGTGTTTTTACATCTTACAAAGTATCAAACTAAGTGTAATGCATTCTAACGTAATATTGAAGTGTTTAGTTGTGTACCGAACTATAGTCACAAATAAAAATGCCATTTTTATAATTGGAACATTCCTCAACCCAACACTCTTGGCATTTACAGCACTAAATCCATTCTACTGTTGGAGGGTTCCTCTTCACAAGCAGGACATCTTATAACAGCGTCCTTTGAAGTTGATACAAATGGAATGTTTGGCATGGATTTTATAGACTTAGGCCTACAGGAACAGTTTGAGTTTTTTTACTCCTTTTTTAGCTTCATAAGCTTTTTTTTCTGTTTTTTTAAAAACTTCATGTTTTTCCTTCTGCTTTTCCCTTTGTTATAACATTTCTTTGATGGTTGTGCTTGTAAGAATGCTAGAGCTAAATTTTTTGCTTTTTCTTTTTTTCTCGCGTTATGTTATTTGAGGCAATGGTTTGAAATAAAAAACACAAACAGGCTTCTTTGGTTCATTGGAATCATCACTTGCCATAAGTTCTGGTTTTTCTGGAGGGTTTATATGTTGGGTTTTCTATTACCGGGGTCTGAGGATTAGCACTATTATATTCTCCGTTTCATCGCCAACAGCAGCATTAATGGTAGTTTTTACAGCAGCATAGTCATGTTCGCTAAACACAAGAGGATTACGAGGTCGATCCCATATTCTTTAAACCCTTTCAACGTCATTTCCAACTGTAGCTGATTTGAAGTAAGTGATGCTCAAAACATCACCCATATTTTTGTTTGTGATAGTTTGTTCTGGATGAGTGGCTATAAAGTTGTCACATGCTTGGCTATAGTGCGTTTTTAACTGGTCAAAAAATGACGCAACAAGGGGCTGGAGACGTTGTGATGCTTACGGCGGCAATTCAACCATGATGATGTTTTTCGTTCTGCAATATAAGGTAGCATGCAAAGTTATATGGGTTTTGTGATTGTCAAAATTCAACAGAGTAGGAGATTCTTTGCTTGGTTTCACATGAAGATAAAAGTGCTTCAAAAAAGAGAAAAAGGTGCCCTCACATTGTTCCAGCCCTTATCACTACAGCTGCCTACAGTTTCTAGTGAGGCTCTTTCTACAAGTTCAGGAAGCATTCGTTTTCTCGCAAAAAATCAGAAAAGGGGGCATGTAAAAGCCAGTAGCTCTAAAGCAACAAATTATTATTACATTCCTTCCACTTTAGGGGGGGGGGCTTAGTGGATGGCAAAAACGTCTTCCTCTGGTCACCCTCTTTCGAATGAAACTTTTCCTAATCCGATGCATCCCTTAGCCCCAGAAGAGATGGAAGCGAAAGGTCGCGTGGACATACACACAGACAAACAAGTGTTCAGAGGATTTAATGTAATGGACAACAATAGTTAGTTTAAAAAATTCCGAAACACGGGGCAAGATGACGAGCTCTTGCCCCATGGGATTCGGATCGTCATCTTGCCCCAGACTGCCTGTTTAAAAATATTCGTTCTCATTACCATGAAGGAAGGCAATTAATTGACATTTATTCATGGTAATAGGTAGTATTTAAACCAAGTTACTCATAAATATTAAAGAGAAACGTTCTATCTTACCTGTAGCAGAGCTTATTTACACATGCATAAAAGTTATATTGTGGCAGCCAAAACAATCAAAGCTTCACAACTGACACAAAAAGGGCGATTTCAGCGTGTCTATACTATTGTTTAACGAAAGGCCAAAAGGAGAGCCAATAGTTTTTATTTGATGCTGCTACCTTGTGGAATACGGAAAAATTAAAACATAAGTCATCTTGCCCCGGTCTCCCCTACGTGAATAACATAATATTATTATTTCAAGAACAAATAATTTGTCAGGCAATATGTATGTGTTTCTCATATTATTTTAATTATTTAATGAAACATATATAAATTTAAGGTTCATGGGATAAATAATTAAAATAATATGAGAGGACTTGTTTATATGAAATAAGAAAAAATAATTATTATTAGAAATATTATAAATAATTATTAAAATATTTAAGAAAAATAAATTATAATTTTTATTAACAAGCACTATAAATAAGTATTGAAATATTTAAGAAAAATAAATTATAATTAATATTAACAAACATTAAAATTAAATACATGAATATGAAATTAAGAACGTATTTTAAAAATTGAAAACCGAATTTTTTTAATACGTTCTTAATTTCATAATACAGGGCTTAAAAGAACACGGAACGTATATAACTCCTTTTTTACTATAAAAATATTGTATTTATTTTGCGTGGATTTACAGTGTTTCATGTAACGTACCAAATGTGTAAAAATAAAATTGGATGTATTATGAAATCTATTATACAGTATAATAATCATACATAATTAATCAATAATCATGGGATATCAAATAGTAATTCAATTTGAAATAATTTTCTATAGTACTCTGTTTCTTTCAAATATTATGACTCATATCAACCTGAGAACGTTTTGTAAGAGGCATTTTCTCAGCAGTTAAAATTAATTAAAAATAAGTAAAAAGCTTCCGAGTTATGCAAACTAAGTGTTAAAATAAATAGTGGTCTAGAAATCAACCTTGTTTAATCAGCTATGAGAACTCAAAAACACTTATAACATAAGCAGAAGTGATTTTATATATAGTTGTGAAAGTTGAAGTTACCATTTCCAGATTGAAAGAAAATGATTGTGATCAAAAATATTTTTAATCAATTAAATTTAGAAATGGAAAAATACTTCAATGAGACCGGAAATAAAACCCAAGCTCCGAAAACTACAAATATTTTGAAATTTAATTTGTTATCAGATTTGAAATTTCGGGGGACAAGCTCCGTAATTATATGATCTAGAAGAAAATGAAAGTCAGTCGATGCTTTTTTATTACTTTTAAAGGTATCGTGTAGTCTTAAACTTTCTTCAACTATTTGCCTTAAGGACTTCATAGAAATATTTAAACACAGGTACCAATCATAAAAATTTTATTTATTAAGATGCTTCCCATGGGGGAAATTTCTGTTGCTAAGAAAACAAGAAAATAGCTCCAAGTAATTTAAGAAAAATGTAGTTTCTTCTATCCCCTTAAGATTCAGCCCACACATTGTGTGTGTTAGAATTCTTATACCTTTAAGACACGAGATATTTTTATTTTTTATATAACGTTCTTCTGGATATTAACACTAACTATTATACTAACTCCAAAGATATTGGAAAAAATAATAAAAAAAAGTTTTATCCCCTCCCCCCTTTAACGGGGAGTGTTTCAGCATGATCGTGCGAACTGGGTTAAAGGGAAAAGAAAAGAATGGAAAAAAAATCTTAAGGTTAGAACCCAAATAAGCCAGACTTGTTGACTGTAGAAAAGAAAAAAAAAGATTAAATTTTTGGGAATTTATCCGTAATATATTTCTTAACTTAACGTTTAAAAGTGCCACTACGATAGGTAATCTCCTATTTTTGTTCATATTTTCAACAGTTCACCGCGCAAAGAATTACAATGCAATCAATGGAATTAACAGAGTGAAATGAAACAAACTTTGAAGACTCCTATCATGAGGCTGTTGGTGTGACTACTTCCTTAATGCTTATTTTGGACAAAGATTTGAGCATCACAGGGAAGCTGTTGTGACGGATCTATACGAGTCTTTCTTCTAATCCTCTTGGGAATCTTTGGGCTATCAATTTGAATTCATCACAACCAGCCCTTTGAAGAAGCAACCGTGATATGCAGATTAGGTCGGATATATATAGTCTAGGGTTTCTAGCTAGTGAGAGGGATAGAAGGAGTTATATGGAGGTTGAGATATGGATACTAAGAGGAGAGATTGCTACCTATCATGCATTAGTATATTTGATAACGCGTTTCAAAGGTTAAATAGTTGAAGATATTAAAGTAACGATTGGTCACCATAGTTAAATTATAACTTAGATATTTAGAGTAGAAGATTGATCTCTCAAAAACGGAGGTTCAATATATAAGAAGTCTTCTCATAATTCGCGTCTCTCGTGGTTTAATCACCTATTGCTCTTAATAGGAACATATCTTCTAGCTTGAATGATTGGAATTCAGTCTGTTGATAATTTGTGTGTTTAATAAATAAATTGGATAAGTATGGCTAATCGTCCTTCACTTCATTCCACACCTCTAGGCGGGGCTGAGAGTAAACAGTGTCGTTATACTGTTATACAAAGAATTAAATAGTTGAGAAGGTGAAAGAGACTTCTGGCACTTAAAGGTCCTATCTTTTTTTCTGTTCAAGATACACAGATTTCGAGCTCTTCCTGACCATGAATGCACGTTTAGTCTTTTAGATATTATAGAAATAAAAAAAGAGCCGAGATAAATAAAATCTATTATTAGCATTCATAAGACCACCTCTGGATAAATTTCCGACTAAGGGCTAAAGTTTATTGTAGCTTCTAAAGTGTGACGTTTACTACAATCTCTCAACAGGCCAAAGGATGTCGTCATTTAACAAGCACATAACATTTCGAATAAATTTTTCACATTCTAAAAGTTATCTGCATTTACTTCAAACGATCTTTCTAACGAGTCGCTTTGAATAGGAATTTTAGAAATCTTTCCAAGTCTATATCCCTCCTTGTTTTCTCAATATTTTGAGTAAAAGAATACCAGCTTTTAAAAGTTTCTAATTAGGGCAACTCAGATGTAGAGGTTATGGAAAAATTTTACCCGTTTGAAACCAGCAAAAGAAGATTTTATAAATGTATAAAAGGAGCTCTTTTAAGGCTACATATAATATTTTACGACTTTCTGCTGTTGCCCCTGAGCTCCTATAACTTGGGGGCCCCGTACTTTGATATGTCTGATACGGAGGTAACTGTCCCTGGATTTTCATAATGTTTTGGTTCGACAGTGTATATCAAACAAATTGTTTTAAACACACTTCATATTTTATAGTTTAAAACATATTTTATATAATTAACAGTGTTCTCTTAAATTTTAGGGCAATTACATAAACATATATTTTTTTATACAATTTTGTTGTAATTTGCATGCACTTCTTCCGGAAAAAAACGTGCTTCATCGTCATCCGAGCTTTTGACATCTAATCTTACTGCCTTCTAGAAATTTTATTTTCCTTTTATTCACATTCAATTGATAAAATAAAAACTTTCAACTGACTTATACAATAAAAAAAATCTATGTATCTCCATTTAAAATTCTAAGACTTTTTTTTCCTATTGTGTGAAATATTTTTTCTAACTATTGTTATTAGTATATGTAAAAAAGTTGTAATGAACTTTTGAATCGAAGCAATACTTATTTTCTTAAGAAAATAGTTGAACTTAGAATTTATATACTTTTTCAAAGAATTTTTAATTAAGAATTCATAGTAAAGATAACTTACGAATATCAATTATAAAAGTTTAAAACCCATACCAACTTTTGATATGCATAATTTAACGTACTTGTAAATCAAGTTTCATGTGTGAATGTCAATTATTGTAAGAGGAGTGTAGTATTTTAAAATCCTTTAATAAATTTTAAAATTTTTCTTCAAAAATTAAATGGTGAGTATTTTGTAGCATTTTTTGAACACAAATACTGTTTTATGAAATACATACACATAGGTTATAAGACAAAAACTCTGAAAACCATTAAATCAGAGACATTTTTATTAATCGTACCACTTTTTCTTGATTTTTAAACATGTCAAAGAAAGATTTTCTTAACTGGACTTTTTTTCAATTTCGAGCAATGGAATCTTTGATTATTTAATTTAACACTGAATCGTGTACAAAATAATAGCTTTGAAAGTGTAGATACCAGATAAATTACAAAAAAAAAAATAATAATTGAACAAAATTTTTAAAAAAACATCACAATTGACACTTTTAATAAAAATTTCCCGAGACATCAAACAAATGAATAAAATTTTATGAGTAAAGTAGTACATAAAATATAGGGTTTTGTACGTTACTAGATGAAGTACCCGTTCTTCTGCATAGGTTAATTAAAAAAATAAAATATTATTCTTGACATAGCTGAATTCTAAGGAGGTAAAACCCAGTACTCTCAAAAATTTATAGACAAATGTCAAACACTTTTTTAATGATTGCACATATTGATCGCTAACGCCCTTCTGCTGTCACTTTTCTCAAACCCTTTTTGGTAGCGGATTTCTACTCAATGGAAGGGACAAGCCTATAAAATTTCATGTCTGTAGGTCTATTGGTTCAAAAACATTAATATTTATCTGTAACGTCTCTGAAGCTTTTGCAACGCTTTTTAAAGGTCAATTTTTGCACACCCCCTTTTGTAGCGTAACTCAACTTCTTGAAAGGAACGTGAATACAAAATTTTACGTTTGTCAGTCAAAATTATAAAACAGGAATATTTATCTATAACGCCCATTTAGGGTCAATTTTTGTAAACATTTTTTTAGCAGTTTTCTACTCTATGAATGCACGTACCTACAAAATTTCAAGTCAGTGGGTCTAACAGTTCAAAAACAGAAATTATTTGTTACGCCCTTTAAGCCCTTGCAATGCTTCCTAGGTTCAATTCAGGTAAAAACAGAAACCTTCTTCATAATTAGGAGAAAGAGGGCTACCACACCATATAGCTTGATCGTACTGCAATTCGTTTTCGAGTTTTAGTGGTACACACATTAAAAACTTTCTTTTATAACATGTATTGATTTTTAGAAATTGATGAAAAACGTTATGATTTGTTGGAAAGAAATAAAATATAGTATGCTGTTGTAATTGTTTTATGTCATGGAATGTTTAAAAGAATGTCTTTAAACGAATTCATACTGAAACAATTTTACTATAGAATTGGTCTTGAAAGAAGGTCTGCAGGGGTGGGCAGACTGTTCCAGGATGCAGGCTACTTCAAATTTTTTCAAGGTGTTGCGGTCCACTCAGTGGCGCACACATGGGCGGGGGAGGGGTTCACAGGTTCAGATCCTCCCTCATAGCCCTTGATTTTTTTTCTGATTCATTATAATCCCATGTATATAGTACGTAAAATGTAATTAAGTATTTGTTATTAGTAATTTTTTATTAGTTAATGTTAATTATTTGTTCAGTAATTTATTTTTTGCTGTTTTTTGTTCCCGACCCACGACAAAATAAAAAGAAAATTGTTTGGCTGCGTATTGGGGTATGATACTAGAATGGTAGACCTTTGTCCCCATTCCTCTTTGAAAAATTCTTGTGCGCCACGGCCCGATGTCGTAGGTGTGGTGAGGTAAGGAAAAGGTTATTATTATAACTTAATAATAAATACGGAATATGTACTTCTATACATATACCTACAAAACAAAAATAAAAAAAAAACACTTCTAAAACCGTTTTTAAAGCAAAACGCAAGATACAGACTTATTAATAATAGCCACAAATATAATTATATCAAATGATGCATTTATTATGAAACAATTCAAAATACATTAAAAAATAAAACATTTTCATCTAAAGTGAGTTTGTGTTGTTATAGTCAGTAGAAGACTTAGTCTGCGTATTGTCAGAAAATCTTGAATTTTTCGTAAATTATTACTAACTGCTAAAATCTTCAGGCGCTGACTCAAAAATGTCTTAGCGATCCACCGGTCGAATGCGATTGACATATTGCTCACTCCGGAAGTTATGGAACAGCAGGTGTTCTTGTACGAACAAAAATAATGTAACGTATTTTTTAATTGGACCATTTTTTGATTTGTTGAAAAAGGAGATTCATCTTCGTTGGAGGCTATTTGAACGAATTTTTTAACAGTTTTCACTAAGAAATTACCCTGAGTAGGCGACATTTGCGGATTGTCGAATCCAGTAGAACCTATATAGTTATAGTTAGACAGTTTGTGTGCGTGTGTTAACAACAACGCTAATAAGGGTAAAAATTCTTTTCTCATTTTTCTTTATATTATAAAAAGTAATTTTTCAGAACATCTGAATAATTATTCATGAAATGATTTTTATTTTTTATATTAATTTGGGTAAGAGTCTGTTGAAAAATAAAATGTGAAGTTTGTCTATAAATGATAGAATAGAACATTAATGAAAGCTGTTCTGTTTTAAATATTGAGTTATAATTTTTAAATACCAAAAGAAGAAATATTTTTTAATATTACATTTTATTTAATATTCTACTCTAATTTTATAAATGGTCTTACGAAAATATTTCGGTTTCATGTGTGTATTTCGAATGTATAAGTAAATGTTAAATTATAAATTTTACGAAAATGGCTAAAATTTTGGTAACAAAATACTGCTTTTTTTCTTTAATTTTTTTATTTTGTACAATAAAGTAGGAAAATTAAGAGAAAAATACTTAATAATACATTCCTCCGTTCTTTAATTTAAGAAACTATTTCTTTTTTGAAGGAAAAGTTTCTTAAATTCAATTATCGTAGTATAATTTAGTTCAAATTAATTCATTTCAATGTTATTTAATAATTGTAATATATTTCATGAATTTACTTATATTTTAATTTAATTGAATACCAAGAATGTATCTTATTTTTAAAGTTAAGGTATTATTTTAATTGAATTTAAATCAAAGTTTTTTCAAGAACGAAATCTTATTATTTTTATGTGTCTTTTATGAGTGCTTACTATTTGTCATATTGTATAATTAAATATATACAACGAAATTGTTTGTTCGTATATTCTCCTTAAAATTTTTAGATCGACTGTTTTGGTATGTTTTAATTTATTTTAAGGCTATAAAAGCCTTTTTTAAAAAAAATTTTGGAGACAGTAATGGTAAAAGTAATTTATGTTTTTCTTTCAAATTATATTAAGTTAATTCTGAAAGTAAATGTCAGTTTGAAAAGAAATTGTTTCACAGCTTTTTAAAACTTTTATAAAATGCATGATTTAAAAAATATTTTATTCAT
Organism: Trichonephila clavata; assembly: GCA_019973975.1. Taxonomy (NCBI): domain Eukaryota; kingdom Metazoa; phylum Arthropoda; class Arachnida; order Araneae; family Nephilidae; genus Trichonephila; species Trichonephila clavata. The sequence goes on along the minus strand of BMAO01016247.1, from coordinate 57,579 downwards.
TTTAAGGTATTTATGTTTCTTAGATTATTAGGAACAAAAGTTAGTACGGATTAACAAAATGTGTTCTCTTGTTGATTTTTATCTGGTTCTTGTGTTAACGAAAACCTCTCCACCATGCAGCGCGGCCGCGGTGGCCGAGTGGTCTAGGCATCGGATCATGGCTAGCGTGTCATGAGTTCGATCCTAGTACCACTAAAGACCCGCCGTGTGGGGGAGTGATGCACGTTAAATCTGTAGAGAGCTCCCGTTGGTGTGGTGTGGTAGTTAGGAGAGGGGGTGCCAGCTCAGGTGTCGTCCGCTTCACTTGACCATGGTTCAAAATGACGCGGACCGTCCCCGAAAGCCGTCGTGTAGCTGAACAGTGGGACGTTAATATTCACTCACTCACTCCACCATGCAGCATCGAAAGGGTTGAGTTTCCCCTTTATTTTTTCAATGTGTGTATTTGATGTTTCATTGTTCCATCAATAGAATTTAATGCTTTATTAATTCTGACGAAAAATTTTCTATTGTCTCTTATAATTGATGGCAAGCCTCTTCATCAATTAAGGAATCTGGAAATTTCTGCGGTGGAAAGAGACATAACAAGTCCTAAATGTGTTGTTTCTGATCCAACCTAATTGGCTGTGTCAGATCAAAGGGCATGAAATTCATCGTGAAGTGAGGCTAGTTTTACGTCTGTCGTTAGATGCAGCTTTGGGCAACATACATATGACGGTACGAATTGGCTCGATTCAGTCTCATTTTTCTGGGTGTACACCCTGGTGTTGGTCAGGGGCTTCCCATCTGTCTTCCCCTTTCACCTATCTCTCGAGTTGACCTGTGGCTCGACGGCTAATTAGAGTGCCGCCATGACACGCAAGCACTATACATTTACAAACATTCATGCCTTATTCAGAATTCGAACCCAGATTCTACGGAGGAGCTGTCAGCGTCATTGACCATCATTCCCGATGTACGGCAATTTCTTAATGGAATATGGCTGGAGCCAAAAATACAAACTACAGGCTCTCTCATTATCTTTATATGAAAAGGACCAACAAGATCAACTCCTACAGTTTGAAATATTTAAGAGTTGCATACTTTTAACTTTTGGTAAAGATGATGGTATTTTTTTGGCTTTCTGAGCTGATAATCTTTCTGAATAAATGCTTTTTGAATTATTTGTCTAACAAATTTTCGTATTTAAAAAAATTCATTCTTTATTTTGTAAATAGATTATAGCAATAGATATTCTTAAATATATAAGCCCTTTATATTTTTGCGCAGCAATCTTATGAACAACAGCGCGATTTTTAGGAGGAATAATGAGATATTTAAGTGAAAGGTGGACTCTCTGTTGAAACTACTTATTCTTAATTTTGTAATGAGTTGAAATTGGACTGGATAGAGAGAAAAATCATCTTAAGTGACGGTTTATCTTGCACAATTATTTAAATTATTATTTATGGGATTTATATATATAACGTACACAATATTACATGAATATAGGAATCATATATATCATTGTATTCCCCTTTTTTCCCAAACATTTTTAATTATTTATAAATCATAGGATTTATAGCAAACATATTCCTGAACACAGCTAATAATAATTTTTGTTATTCATCCCACCCGATCCACAGTAACATCAGATCGAGACTCAAAATTCATCGTGGCTTGGGGCTAGTTTTTACGCCTGTCGTTAGCCGCAATTTTGTGCACCATACAAGTAACAGCACAATATGTTTCGATTCCACCCTCAATTTTGAGGGAGCACACACTGAAAGGGGGGGGGGTCAAAGACCTTCGATTTATCTTCCCTTACCACCAACCTCTCGAGAGACTTTGTGTCTCGATGAATATTAGAGTGCCTACCTGCCACAACAGCACTATAGGTTTTCAAACGTCTATGCCTTCTCCGGGATTCGAACCCAGGTCCTACCACTCAGCAGCCAGCGAAACTAACCATTATATCGTATGGGCGTCAATGAGAATTGATGGAAAATAAAAGAATGTCAATCAATGTATAAATAAAGTAGTACTGATGTTTTTATTCATCTAAAAAGCCAGACAAGGGCTATGGTTGTCGGACCACGTAAATTTGAACCATGGGCCAAAAGTGATGAAGACGGCCCCTGAGTTGGCAACCCTTCTCCAAACTACAACACAATGCCAACAGGATGACTTTGAATCGCAGGGGGTATTTAACGTGCAACAGCTCCTCTACACAGTGGGTCTTTAGTGGCACCAGTTTCGAAGCCAGCCTCTAGTCCGTGACCTTGAAAACTATACTTACGTGGCCAAAATGCGAGGGAAAGTACTAGAGTAAGATCGTCAAGAATCATGTGTTTAGTTATCTTACACGGAGAAAAAGAAATACTCAAAAATGAGCATGTGGACATAATCATTTTGAAATGAGTTTGTATCAGATTTGAACGCATGCTTTGTCGTATATGAAACATTGCATGCACTCAAAATTTCAAAAAATGGTTAATTAACACTATCAAACAAATTAAAAAATATATTCAGGATCACAGAAGTTTTTTTAATATACTGGCTACATATTTTTTAAATTGGGGTTCAACAACAAATTTAGTTCTCATAAATCTTCCGAACTATTTTTCGTATCTACCACGCTATCCGCGGAAGAACTCATGAGTACTATATAGTTTTGATGTTGTGTTTGGAATACATCAAAACAATCTTTTTACCTGACTATATAATTTTTCTCTTATTTGTTAAACTAAAGTAAGTGCCTTGTTTTTAATATAAGGCTTTAATAGGAATTTAGCGAAATACGTAAATGTGATAAAAATCTGCCTTTTGTTGGCGGATTTTTTGAGTGAGTGAGTGAGAGTTTATTAACGTCGCACTGATTAGCAACACGAGGGCTTTTGGCGACGGTCCGCGTAATTTTGAACCATGGTCAAGTGACGCGGACGACACCTGAGCTGGCACCCCCTCTCCTAACTACCACACCACACCACGGGAGGACGTTTGAGCTCTCCACGATTTAACGTGCATCGCGCCCCTACACGGCGGGTCTTCAGTGGTACTGGGGCTCGAACTCACGACACGCTAGCCATGATCCAATGCCTAGGCCACCGCGGCCGCGCGGATTTTTTGAAGACAGTGTTTTAAAGTATGTGGCTACCTTCAGAGCACTTTATTGAAACATAAATTTTAACTAAATAAACACTTTTTTTCTTTAAAAGGGGGCATAAAACTAAGAAATCAAATACGATTTACACAAGATTAAAAATAATTTTGGATATATTGGGAATTTTTAGTGAAATTTAAGTGAAAAATTTCAGTTACTGTAAACCTTGTGTTGAAAATTCTAATTAATATATTCGAATAAAATTTATATTATACTGTACATAATATTTATACTGCATATAAATAACATCATTACCTGTGCCTAGAGCTATAAGATTTGTAATACTTTTGAAATATGTCAATTTTTTTGCAAGAACTCAAATTTTTTTACAAAACATGTTATTTTCTCACATTTTGTGTGTATGTGTGCAATAAAATACATAAAAATACACAGAAATTAGATTATAGTCTATAATACAAATAAAATAAATTTTCTGAAAATTTCAATTAAATATCTTAAAAAGAAATCCATTAATGAGCTTTACCTTGAAGCCAAAAATCAAGAAACATAGTTTCTCAGACAATGCTTTTAAAGATTTGAATACAATATGAAAAATGTTCTACTAATTGTACACTTTTTAAACTCGGCATATTTATAGGTCAAACTCTCTTTAGCAGGACCGGACCGTGACCTTTGGGGGCCCTGGCCTAACGATATCTGGGGGCCCCTAAATAATTAAAAATTTTGCTTTTTTCCTAAAAAGTTATCGTGCGGAAAAATTTAAAATGTACGAAACTTAAAGTCCCCCCCCCCAAACAATTTAAATACGTTATAAGCAATAACATAATTTATAACAAAAAAACAACAACTTTTCTACACTTTTATGCTGAATATTCTTTTATTTGCTCGTCACATTTTAAGTCTTTGGTGAGATCAATATTAATAGAAAGAAGTGATTAATAATTAAGCCTAGTATTTTTCATTGTTGTCCTATATTTGTTTTCTATGTAGGGCATTTTAGAGAACGCACGCTCTGCTCCACATCTAGTAATATGGATCGTTAGAAAATCTTTAAAATGGTATACAAATTTGGAAAAACCTGAACTAGTTTCTTTTCAAAAATTAAATTGAATATATATCACTACAAGTATAGGACTCTAGCTTAGTGTTTTAGATAAGTTTTGAATTGAACACCTTCATTTACTAAATGTTGGTCTATATCATCTGAATAGTAATCAGTAATAGCGTGTACACTCTCCAGGTCGACGTTTTCCTTACTTTGATCTTGCAAATCCATCAAAATTTTTAATTTCTTACTATATTCTGCATATATATACTTGACTTCTTCTATTTAAATCAAGGAATAATTAATCTAACGCTACAATAATCGCGTCTCTTTTAAATATTTCTGTCCCATACACAGCTTTTTCTGAATTTATCCGCAAATTTTGAAATAACCTGTCTCTAGTTCACATCGCTATATTCTGCTTCTACATTAGAACTTAATTTTTTGGCTACGTCTCTTGATACTCCTTTGATTTTTGATCTGATTCACATCTTGTACATTGCTTATAAACATTTTTAATGACATAATGAACTTATTCCCTTCACAGATGTCCAAAACTCAAGAATCTGTTATTTTTTGTTAACTGAATTAAATCTTTCTAAAACTTCTTCCCAAAATATAATTAAACTTGCAGTTTCGAGTTTTGTTAATTTATTGAATAAATTTGCTGCCTCTTTTTTTATTAAACTACGTATGTATTAGGACCAGTTTTCAAAATTGTAGTATTTTTTTTTTAAAATTGTTTGGTGCAGCTTAGCCTAACTTGGCTCTTGTGCCATTAAATCAAACAATCAAATCAAGCCTCTTTTTGAAAATCGATTTTCTCATTTTTATTGTCACTAAATGTCTTAAGAATATTCATGATATTACAATATTTCTCTCTTGAGGCTTCACAAAGATCCAAGTGACAAGACCATCTGGTCTCACTTAAACTTTTTTAGGTAAATTTCACAGTTTAAGTTCACGATTTAGAAGTTTCTACCTGTAGGTCGAAGTAGATAAGAAAACATATTTGTTACACTAAATCAAAGAAGTTAACGATTTCAGTTGCAACCTTAAATGATTGTGCACAACTAGATTAAGAAAATGTGCAGCATACGGCACATAATTATCGAATTTATTTTTGTTCTTTTAGAAGAGCTTGCACACCATTATATGGACCAGACATATTGGCAGCTTTGTCATATGACTGTCCCCTACAATTATCCAATAGCAGTCTATTTGTTTCTAAAAATTCTTGTAGATAATTAAATATAAACCTGTGTGACTAATAATCTTCAGTAATGAGACACATCTTTCATACATTTCCCCCGAAAACATTATCGTAGTATAATAGCAAGTTAGTAATTGTGAAACAAATCTGCTGTTGAATCTATCACGATTGTATAGTATTTTGTATCATTGTTATCTTTATATATTAAAACTAGCTGTTACCCGCCCGCTTCGCTGTGAGTTTCATGATGTTTTATAAATTTTTACTGCTTATATATATGTATAAATTATTGATATCTAAGTCCTGCATTAAGAATTCGATTGTATTTAAAAATATACTTATACCTGTAACTGTCGCCTGTTGATAAAAAAAAAAGGGGCAGAACTCATGTAATTTGTGTTTTCTAAAAATCTCTAAAATTGAAGCATAGAATGATGTTTGCTCTTTCGTAACCCAAAAACCAAGTGGATTCGCGCAAAACCAATTTTCGATGGATCTCTACTCCGTAAATTGAACATGCAAGCCAAATTTCAAGTCTAAATCTAACAGAAAAAAAAAAACAAAAGTTTTACTATCAATATCCCCGTAATCCCGTTGAGAGCCGTTTTCCAAAATAACCGCTCTTAGCGGATTTCAACTCAACAAAAGAAAAATGCAAACCAAATTTCATTATTATAGTCCTTGTAGCTCGAAAAAAGTAATTTTTTTTGTCAATACGTCCCAGTAACCCCCCTGCACCCCCCAGAACTTCATTTGCTTAAAATACATTCTTAGTGGATCCCTATTCAACAAAAGAAACATGCTTAACAAATTTCAAGTATATGGGTCTAACAATTAAAAACAGGAATTTTTTTTTCTGTAACTCCTCTTGACCCCTCGCAACCCTCCTTGGGGGTCAATTTTCGTTTTACTCTTTGTTAGAGGAACTCTATTCCATGAAAGGAACATGCCTACCAATTTTCAAGCAGGATGATCAAATAGTTTAAAATGGAAATATTTATCAATTACGCCTCTTGACCCCTCGCAACCCTCCTTGGGGGTCAATTTTCGTTTTACTCTTTGTTAGAGGAACTCTATTCCATGAAAGGAACATGCCTACCAATTTTCAAGCAGGATGATCAAATAGTTTAAAATGGAAATATTTATCAATTACGCCTCTTAATCTCCCGAAATTAAACTTGGTAGTTCATATTCGCGAAACCCATTTTGTAGCGGTTCTCTACTTGAAAGGAATCTGCTTATCAAATTTCAAGACTGTACGTCTAATAGTTTAAAAATGGGGGTCAATTTTCTCCAAACCCGTTTTGTAGCGGATATTTACTCCATGAAAGAAACATTCCTACCAATTTTCAAGCAGGGAGGTGAAGTAGTTTAAAAACGAAAATATTTATCTAGTACGCCACTAAATCCCTTGCAACGCCATTTAGAGGTCTGTTTTCACAAAACCTTCTTATAGCTGATCTCTACTCTATAAAAGAAATCTACTTATCAAATATAAAGACTGTGCGTCTAATAGTTTAAAAATGGAAATAGTTATCTATAACGCCCCTTAAGTCCCGCAACGCCACTTGAGGGCAATTTTCACGAAACCCAATTTGTAGCGTATCTCTACCCTATGAGAGGAATCTAATAACTAAGTTTCAAGACTGTACGTCTAATAACTTAAAAATCGGAATTTCTAACGCCCCTTAAACCCCCGCCCCCACAAACAATTGCTGCTAATTTGAAATTACAAACAGACACTTCAATTTTATTTATTTGTATAGATATAGATTGGGATTATAATAACTATTGTTTAAATGTGACTAAAAATGTAAATAAAAAAAAAAAAGAAAGGATTAAAACTAACCGTAAAACTTATCAATTTTTTGTTTCTTGCATTGCTTTTTGCTTATGAAGCCTTGATTTATTATTTTTAAAAGTGCATCCGAAACAGCCGATGCTCTACTTAACTGAACAGTGAGATAACTATCATAAAAAAAATTATGACACGTGTCAGCGTATTATCATGTGCGCGTAACACTATTATGTCTCATGAAGAGCATCGGTCGCCAGTAACCAAAACAACGACTTCATAAGCTCAGCTTGGCGTTCATCTTGGCATTCAGTTTCACGTTCACCCGTATAGTTCCCGTTCCCGTAAGAATACGGGAATAAAATATAGCCTATGTTACTCCCCGTTAATGTAGCTTTCCATTAGTGAAAGAATTTTTAAAATCGCGCCAACCGTTTCCGAGATTAGCCGGAACAAACAGACAGACCGACAGACAAAAATTTTAAAAATTTGTTTTTTGTTATGAGTACCGTATATACTTTTAGTGCATTAAGTAAAAAGCTGCTAATTTGAAATTACAAACAGACACTTCAATTTTATTTATTTGTATAGATTACGTTTCACAGTGTTTGTCCGCGATGGACTCCAAAACTACTCAACCGATCATAATATAATTTTGCATTCTGTGTGTCATTTTGTCCAACTTAAAACATAGGATAGTTTTTATTTCAATTAATGATGGCATAATTTTTTTATTGCCGGAAATGTGAAGAATCCGGAAAACACATTGCCAGATTCCCGTAAGGGAATAATCGCAAAATATGGCAATGCTCATGTGTCTGTGGAAGCAGATATTGTAAACCAAAGAGCACAAAAATTAAGTGCCAGGCATATTTCGGGGTGTGGAAACCGATTTTTGAGTCAGTTTCCAAAAATAGCTGTAACTTTGCCGGATAAAGCCGGCCGACCGTATTTTAGACACACCATAACAGGGGCTTACATTAAAACCCTTGAATCGTGAAAACTTGAACCCTGGCGTATTTCAAAATGGATAATCCGAATCTTATATCCAATCTGAGAAATAACTGTAACTTTACCAGATAATTCAGGACGACCATTTATTACGCAAACCGTGGCAGGAGCTTACCCTTAATGTCTTGGTGCGGGAAAAGTGGGTTTCTATTGTAATCCGGGATGGTGAATGAGAGTTTGAAATCGAATTTCAGAAATTCCTGTAACTTTGCCAGACAATGCCGGATTACCCTAATGTCCCTTCCAGGGACGGAACTTGCCGGCTCAGGGGCACAAAAGTAATCTTCAGTTGTATCTAGGGGTGGGAAACGATAATTTGAAATCATATTTCAGAAACTCCACTAAACTTGTCGGATATTGTCTGAATTAGGAGAAAAGGCATATGACTCTAGTCCCGCGTCCAGATTTTCATTCTCTCTAGCGACTGAACTTGCTCGCACTGGAGCATCAAAAGTCAGTTCAGTGTGCATTTCGGAGTGTAAAATGAGAATCTGAAATTGAATTTTAGGAGTTTCGATAACTTTGCCGGATAATGCCAGTCGACCGTATCTTAGACACACCGTAGTAGGAGCTTGCCTTAAAAGCCTTGGATCGTGAAAAACTTGGTTCCTGGTGAATTTCAAAACGGATAAGCCGAATCTGATATTCAATTTTAGAAATAACAGTAACTTTGCCGGATAGTTCAGGATGAACGTCTTTTACGCAAACCGGGACAGGAGCTCACCCTTAAAGTCTTGGAGCGGGAAAAGTGTATTCCTAGTGTAATTTGAGATGGTTTAAGCGAGCCTGAAATCGAAATATAGAAATTCCTGTATTTTTGCCAGATAATGCCGGGGGAGCGGAATATTCTCGGACAGCAGTACCAGCCTAACTTGCCGACGTAGAGACGCAAAAAGTGGGTCTTGATTGCCAATCTGAATATTGTCAGTCCACTTCGAGACAATCTTATAATCTACGTCAAATAATGCCAGACGAAAGTATTTTGCACGAACTGTGGAAGGGGCTTGCTTTAAAATTCCTGAGGAGAGAGAAATGCTCAGTGATGGATACACGTGGAGTCAGGGAAAGACCTGACTCCACGTGTATCCATCGCTCGGGGACCGTCCGGCAGCACAACTCTGGAAAAACGTTCTCTTTTCCCCCAAGAACAAGTAGCGCCACCTGGCTGTCGTTATCTGTCAAGGGAAGGCAGAGTTTAAATGTAACTGTTACATTTCCCCCTACACCGCCGAAGACCGTCTCGGCGAGGTGGTGTACTATCAGACAATATGGCATTCTCTTCAGCAGTTCCTCTAGGAATCAATGGTTGTTTGCGAGGCCTTCCTCTTCTCCTGAGAGGTGCTACAGGAGACTGGGTCTGTGTGACATTCAGAAAAGGTGTTAAAGCTGATGCATGATAGACACCTAAAGGTTCGTCAGGTTTGTCACAACTAGCTACTACAAATGTGGTGGGGGATCTCTGGGATAGCACAATATAAGGCCCATCTCTCCTGGGCATCAGTTTGGCACTCCTGTTTTGACTCGCTTTACTTAATGGGTGCAGTTGTACCTATACTAGATCATTAACTTTATAGTCAGGACTTGGTCTACGTGATTTGTCAGCAGATGTTTTTTTGACGATCTTGACTCATCTCAATATTTTCTTTAATTTGTGACATATATCCTTCAAAGCGTTTTAAAAGGGTGTAAATTCAGGTACAAAATTATCGTTATGGATGACAGATCGTAGATCAGTAATGTATATTACACTAAAACATAATCTGTTCTGCACAAATAAGGATGGAGTTGACTATAATATGGATTAGATAGTGTTTATAAAAAAAAATTTCTAAAATCTCACTTATATTCTTGTTTATTTTTTAATGTATATATGTATGTGTACAATTTCCAGAATAAATATTTCAACAATATGATTTTGGTTTTATATTTACATTTGGATGGATGTGTTTCTATTTAAACAAAACAATTGATAAAAAGAGTACTTACACACCTGGGCCTAATGAGTGTTATTTTAGTCAAAAGGTTTTTTTCTTCAGGTTACATAATATGTAAAAACTATTTCTTTCTGGCATTGTTTTGTAATTTTTACTTTGAAAAATCTGTTATTTATCATAATGTTTCCTAGATATTTCTAATAACTTATTATTGAAGGGCTGAATTTTTTTAAATAAAAGTTAATTTTCTGCTTGTATATGATTTTAAGGAAACAATATAATACTTTTAGAAACATAAATATAACTTATAATGAACCAAATTACTTCTGGAACTAGTTCAAATTGCATACACATTTGCTTAACTATTACATCGAATTTATTTTTGCAATTTTCAAAGATTTATATTTGCGGTATAAGTTCGAAGACGTGCAGTTTGTGATAAAATAATAGTTGCATTTTTTTTCCGAAAAGTAATATTTTTGTTGATATTTGTGTATTATCGCCACCGTATTGGCGACATTAAATGAAACGAAGTACATTGTTGCTAATTCAGCGCGTACGACACATGCGAAATCGTTACTGCCAATTTGGCGAGTTATCTTTAACTTAGGCACTTTCGCGATAATACGCGAGTACTTTTGTGTTACACACAATAAATGTAAAATGAATTTTAAATTCGAAGTTAAGTGTAAAAATTTCATGAAATGAAAATAAAATAATACGTAAGATGAAGAAAGTGAAAATTTACAACTTAGGTATCACATTTTTAAATACCTTAAGATTTGGGTTAATACATATTTTTCTGTTAAAAATTCATATTAGATACAACAGTATCGAAAATAAATGCTATACATACTCATTTTATTGTTTTAAACTCATATTTGATACATTAAAAAATTCAAAAATGAGTGCATTATATACTCATTTTGTTCTTTCATTCTCAAAAATTTGATCCCGTAACAGGTTCAAAAATGAGAATGTACTTGTTGCTCAATTTGAGAATATGCGATTCTCAAATTTGAGTGTGCGTGCATCGGAGCTATTTTGAGAATGTGAGGTACTCAAAAGTGAGCAGTTTGCTCTCAGTTTTGAAAATCGTTTCTCGCAGTGTATATTACCTTACTTCTATAAATTTTCTTATTAAAAATAATGTTAAAACAGTTTTTCTTTGTCCTAACATTATAAACTTATATTGTTTCAATAAATATTTCGCTTTGTATAGTAATAATAAAAATGATAATAGAGTCCTTGTCCTTTTTTCCAATCAACTCAATACTATTATATCGAAATTAAAGAAAATTATTGCTGTTATTGTTATTTGTTCTATAATCTTCATAAATGTGCTTATATTTTAAACTGATTACATGTTTTATAATGGATGCATCGGCAAATTTTCATTAAAATTCGTGTTTATGTTGAGTAGAAGTTTAGAAATATTTTTAAATACTTTCAAGCAATACATATTAGCTTATGTTTATAAATTTCTAGAATATCTACATTAAGTTGTGAAAGCAAAATGCTTATCTATATTCTGATAATCTGACCATTACTGATCCACACCTCTACATACGGAGACAGACAACATAATCTCATATTAATCTCCAAGATACCTTTCATTGGTGTGGAATTTAGAAGAGGGGGGGGGGAATCAAGTATCGTCCTCGTCACCTGACCATGGCTGAAAAACACGAGGTCCGCCACCAAAAACCCTTGAGTAGCTGAATAGCGCGATATAAATATTTACTCACTCCTAGATAACTCAAAATGTTGTTACAAAGCAAATTTAAAATGTTCGCTGGTTCACGAGAAATAAAGATCTCAGAACAGCGAACAAAATTCTTACTAATAGGTAAAATATCAACAACAAAAAATTCTTTGATTAAGCTGATAATTTTAAAATTTGTACAGTCCTTGGTATTGAAAAGTATACACCCGATCCAACCATGAAATATTTTAATAGGTCTTAGTTTCTGTTAATTCTTATTTATATATTTTCATTTCTTAAATGTTTTATATTTATATATTTTTTAATTTTTCTTTCAAACTCCTTACAACCATAGTTCTAACTTGGTCATCACCCGTTGTGTTCACTAAATGGTCGGCTCTCTTTCGATATAAGAAAAGTACACTTTTGTGGCTGATTTTGGCGATCAATCAGATTGTTTGCTTTCGAGCGCTGGACATTCTCACTGTTTTCTCCATTGTAGATTCAACTTCCTGCAAGGTCTTGCTACCCCTGTCATCCAGATCACCACTTCTAAGTTACATTTTAGCTTTTTAGATATTTATAGGCAATTCTTATATATTTCTTACCCCCTATATAATTTTCTATTTATAATTCTATTTTTTTTTTCGAATTATTTTTACTACTGGTCAATATCAAAGAGTCTCACACTCACACTGATGACCACCATTGGAGCTTAAATACTGACAGAGTAATGCTCTTCATTCATCAACCCAACGAGTAAAATTTTCCAAAAAATTAAAAACATGCAACACAATAATTTAAGCTTCTCCTCGCCATTCCATTTTCAACTTTAACTCATATAGATAAATCTACATCATTTTTAGTTTCTAACTGGGCATGGAAACTTTAAAGCCTATTTGAAACGCTTCAATTTGTCACCTTCTGATCAGTGTTCTTGCTCCATTGACACAGTCCAGGATATCAAGCATTTGATACTTACTTGTGCTAAATTCTCTTCCGAAAGACGTACTCTCATAAATTTCCTACTAAAGAACAATATAGCGTGGCCTCCTCCTTTCTCTGCCTTTGTTCAGAGCAAATCTTCTTTTACATCGTTTTGTGCATATATTAATAGCATATTTTCCCGTATTATTTAGATTGTAATTTATTGTGTGTTTGCTAACATTTACTGTACGTGTATATATATATATATATATATATGTGTACATTTGCAAGTGCGTATATATATATATATATATATATATATATACACACACTGGTGTCCAAAAGTTAAGCATAAATCGTTAAATGCAAAAAACATGGAGTAAATATTCGTAATATTATTCCAAATTTCTTGCGGATATTAATTGGGTAAAGAAGAAACATTGGGTTTATGAAAAATGTTTCAGTCGACTACGTCCTGCGCGAAACACTGGTGCATGTCGGAACGCGGAGAAACCGATTCACGCAGCCTAGGCAGTTCAGACAAGTTTCGTGCAACTGCTGTGCGAAGGAACGTTGTTAACCATCAAACAAGGTGAATGATGACACAAAGACGCCAATTGGTCATGTTTACGAAAAGAAGAATCGTTGGAATGCTCACGATCACAAACCGAAGTGTCTCGAATTCTGAATGTGGACCAGTCTGTGATCTCAAGACTGTGGCAGAGGTTTCAAAGAACGGGAGATGTTACCCGACAACCAGTATCAGGTCGACCAACAGTCACGACCCCTCGCCAAGACCGATATCTGGTAATAAGTGCGCGACGTCAGAGGGGCAGTACTGCCAGAGCACTGGGTTCGGCGCTCACAGTCGCCACAGGAATACGAATTTCGAGACAAACTGTTTACAGGAGACTCAATCATGCTGGCCTGTATACCCAGCAGTTTGCTTTCCCCTCACGTCTGCTCATAAACGCGCTCGTTTGAACTGGAGTTTGAAATATCAACATTGGAGTGTGATAGAGTGGGCCAATGCGATGTTCAGCGACGAGTCCCGGTTTAGTCTGAGTAGTGATTCTCGGCGGGTAACGGTATGGACAGAACGTGGAATACGTTTTGAAACAAGAAACATAACGGAAAGACATCATTTTCCATCAACGGGAGTAATGGTATGGGCAGGCATCATGATGGACGGTCGCACAGACCTCCATTTCTTTGATACGGGATCTGTGACTGCTCAAAGATACAGAGACGAAGTTCTTGAGCCTTATGTTCGCTTTTTTCGAGGTGCTGTCGGTCCTGACTTTATATTCATGGATGATAATGCGCAACGCTGATTGATGACTTCTTTGAAACGGAAAACATCCAGCGCATGTCATGGCCTGCGGACTCCCCTGATTTAAATCCTATAGATCATGTACGGGATGTGCTCGGGAGACAAATTGCAGCCCCTTCGCACCCACCAAGCTCCGTTACAGAACTGAAGAGAGCTCTGCGAGAAGCTTGGAACCGTTTGATCCCACAACTCATTCATCATCTCATAGCAAGTATGGTAAATCGCTGTGCAGCGTGCCTGACTGTCAGAGGTGACCACACGCCTTATTAAACAGCAGCATCGGTATTTTATTTAATGTTTTCTTTCATTTTTTCTTTAAAGTGTGAATCCTTGCTATGCTCAGTTTTCTTTCAAACTGCTACTTTGGATAATAAAATTAATTATTATCATTCTTTTGATTTGCTTCCTTATTTTATAACCATTTTACACTCGCATATCACGTTTCCCGCCATTCTGATTTACAGTTCCTTCTTTATTCACATAATTATCAATTATGCTTAACTTTTGGACACCAGTGTATATATATATATATATATATATATATATGTTTGTGTGTATATGTATATAAGTATTTGTGTGTATGTTTGCTTTATGCATTTGTATCTTGAAAATCTTATTCTGATCACACATGTGTTTCAAACCTTCACCATTGCATAATTTTAATTACTGAATGTCTCCTGTTTTAGCATGTGAGCAATTTTGTATTTTGTTTTGTATTTATTGTATTTGCATCCATTCTTGTTTCTTTTTACCTTTTGATTCCCATTTGTGCCTGTATCCCTCTACTTGAACCTTCCTACCATTATTGAATGAGTATTGACTTACGTTTGTAAGCCTTGTGTTCTACTTGTTGGCATACAAGGAGTCTACCTAGAGTATAAAGGGAAAAAACTCATTGATTTCAAATATGTAAATGAAAATTAATGAATGAATAAATGTATTAATAAAATTTAATTATATTTTGATAAATTAAACGTATGGATATGTACTGAAAAAGGAAAAGAATAAATTTGTTATATAAGTTTCTGTTGAATGTAAGGGAACATTGCTTTTGCTGACTGTTAATTGAACTATTACAGCAATCCTTTGCTAATTACGAATTATTTTAATCCAGGGATTGGCAACCTATGGTACGCGCGCCACATATGGCACGTGGTAAAATTCTCTGTGGAACTTTACACTACTCTTCACATTTGTCAATTTTTGAGTGGATGGGAGTTAATAAACTTGTAATGGACCTTATTAGACAAACATCTTCAGAGTTTTGGACATTTTGTGAATTAAGAAAAAATCTGAAATTTAACTCTGTTGATAAATCTACATCTGTCTTTTAAATTAATTGAATATCATTGCTGGAGATATTCATATAATCCGCTTTCCGCTGTTGGCTCTACATATCCAAATGAACAAATCTTTTCTAATATGAATACTATTTCGAGTCCTAAAAGAAGTCGTTAAGAACTGAATGCTTAGAATCCTGTCAAATTAAAAGTCACAAATTATACTCCTGATTTTTAGATATTAAGAACGGTTCAACACTAGGCTCATTTAAAATTTTTTATTGAACTCTAATGAAGGGGAATACTCTTAAATTTTATTTTGTCTATTTCTTATTTTAATAAATGTTTAAAATACATAAAATAGGTAAATTTTAATTATTTATTTATGTTGAAGAAATAGTATTTTTTATGCTGTTTATTTTTAATGTTAATAAATATATTTATATGATGCAAGACTAATATGTAATAAAAATTGTAAATCTCTCTCTATTCTCGAACTGTGCATGCTTTATCGTGTTGTTTCAAATATGTCCTAATGTAGGGCACGCTGAGTCCTATTGGTATAATTGGCTTAGAAAACTGCCGCCGACAACTACTTTAACTTCTACGAGGGTTGATCAGAAGAAAAAATTACAAATCGAATAAAGAAATA
Organism: Trichonephila clavata; assembly: GCA_019973975.1. Classification (NCBI taxonomy): domain Eukaryota; kingdom Metazoa; phylum Arthropoda; class Arachnida; order Araneae; family Nephilidae; genus Trichonephila; species Trichonephila clavata. The sequence continues at coordinate 41,581 of BMAO01016247.1, read as the reverse complement.
TTTATTAACAATACCTCTTCATTCCTTTTATACGAAAAGGAATGAAGAGGTATACGTGCATATCACATTTCGACATAATCACCAAGTCTATTTAGGCATTTATCAGAACGCAGAACCAACTTTTTGACCAGTCTTGGTAGAAATCAGGTCCCTGTTCACATTGAGCCAGGTCTCGGCTGATGTTTTCACAACACTGTCTTGGAATATTGCAGCACATATGCTGCACCCTATCACAGCTCAGTCCTAGCTCTGACGAGATTTCACTCAGATCCGTCGATCATTTTGAATCATTTCTTCAATTTGTGCCTTGTTGATTTCTGCCGTTCAAGAACTTGGCTGGCCACTCCCTGCCACATTGCGGTTTTCGACATCCTGTCTGCCGCAAAAGCACCAGGGAGAGAGTGACACCATTTCGCTACATGTGGTCTTCTCACTGCTTCTTCACATTAACTTCCTCGATTTGACTGTGAATGACAGATGCGGACTTGTTCTTTGCCCATAAAAATCAAATAACGGCTCCCACTTCCAAATGAGCCCAATTTTCTAAGCTCTTGCCATTTCAACCATCCTGGACCGTCTGGAAACTTTCCCTACCTACCCGCAAACCAGCTGCATAACAAGTAGCGCCATTTGTCTCCACTCTGGGGAATCAAAATTTCTCCACAATATGTAGTTTTCAAATGCTGCGGCTTGTAATCTTTTTTTCTGATCATCCCTTGTATCAACAGTTTTTTCTTTTTGGTTGAATCTTTTCTCTTAATTATAGTACTGCTATACATTCAGAAATCTTGATAAGAAATTGTTTGTGATTTCACTCTGGATATTGAGTTGTCAAAATTCTTATAATTCATGTTATGAAATTCAACTTGATTATTTAAAGTTGGTGTCAGGAATTCCTGTTAGGGGTAGATATTGCAATACTTCTTTCTTCTCTTTATTAATAAAGCAATCAATTCAATACACTTTAAATATTTCAAATGTTCCTTTATTAAATATTTTTTGCAGCATGTATTTAATATATATACAGGAAAAATCACATACTTAGCCACACATTTATTTTATCAAATTAAACAGTCATTCTGTAATTTAAAGTAAATGTTCATTTGCTTCTTACTAAGTTGTTTTTGATAAGCACAATCGATCAATCGTGAGATGTGGTTTTTAAACAGTTTGTTTGTTTAGCAAAATTTTTAAGCATACAGTAAAACCTGTTTTTCTGCAATAGATAGTGACTGAATAAAAATAAACGCACAAAAAAAAATATTTGACAAGTTCGTAAATTCTTACATATAATAAACAACTTTGTCAAATTATCACAGAATTTTTTTTAAGAGGTGGAGAGGGACCGCATAAATAAAGTCGCACTTAGAAAATACTCGAATTATTTACGAAATTTATGAGAAAGTACTTCCATAGCAAAATAAATAATTAAATTACACATGGAAACATTCTTAAAACATTTAGTTTCTCATTGTATACGTGGAGAAGTTTTTAATGTACACATACATAATTTGCTGATACTCATTGTAATCAAAGTGCTCATCTTCCTGTGATGAATAAGTTCAAAATCGCTTTCGTCACTTGAAGATAGAATTTCAATTGATTTATTTTTTGTAATCATAAAGCAAGAGATAAGTTTTTGTGACGAAGGTTGGTTGGTGAGTTGCTTGTAAATGTCACGATAACCAGATATGCAGGATCGAAGCTCTTTTTCTGTGAAATTTCATACTCTTTCGGAATTGGTATATATATTTTTGATTTGCCAGTCTATTTGAAATTTGTATCCCTGCATATATTTTATCCACTCTTGAAGAATCTGGCTCTTCTTGTCCGTTTTCATAATCTATCAAATTATTGATCATGTCATTGTCAATGAAAGTTTCGTCTTCAATCAGGCGCAGGCTGTTGGTGCTTTCAGAGAAAGCAACTGAACGTGCATTGTCGGGAGACTTTTTATAACAAATGAACAGAGCGTCTTGAAGTGTATAGAAGTATATTACATTGGCGTAACGTACACCTTCGCAACCCCTGCCTCTTGGGAGGGAGCAGGACACCAGGGGGTCTAGGGTTTGACTAACGCCAAATATGTATTTATCCAACTTATGAATATTAAAAGCAAAGTTTAATTATTCAGGGGGGGGGCCCTAACATTTTGTGATTGCCACAGGTACATTGATAGAAAACATTACTTTGGCGCCAAAGCCATAAAAATTCATACACTGCATAAAAATAGTTCGCACAGAAATAAAATCACAAAATAAATTTGGCACAAAAATAAAATCGCTTAAAAAGGACCGCACAAAAATAGGTTCTACTGTATGTAAGAAAAAAAGTTTTAGAAAAGAATTTTTTTTTAATATAAAAGTAAATTCCTATAAGTGTTAGAACTTTTATTATTATTCATTTTATATTAATACTACAGGGTTACTTAGCCCCCAGCTTAGTAATCATGGCTACAGTGTATTAAAGAGTTCTGATTACGCTTGAAATATTTTTTTAACCAAACATTTTATTTATTTGCAGAATATGGAGCTTCCAAGCAACTCCGATAAGGAACAATCCAAGCGGTTATTGGAAACTTTTTCGACAAGTGTAAAGGACGGAAGAAAAAAAATTAAGAAAAATTTTCAGCAACCTCAAGCAATCTCCACATCGAAGCCTAAAGATAATATAAATCAAAATGGGACACTTCTAGTACCTCAGAATGTAGCAAATAAGGTATTGTCAATACCGAATTACAAAGTAAATTCTCTTTCTAAAATCCCGATGTATTTTATTAATACTAATCAAAACAAAAATCATCCAGTAATTCAAAATCAATTACTGGATGACAAAGGCGGCATCCAATATCTTCCTTGTAAAGGAAAGGGAGAGCCAACTGTTCTTGTAGAGAATCCAAGAAAGCATGCACTTACAGATTATTTCTACAAGAAATATCAGTCATTCGATATGGATTATTATAATAGAAATATTAAAAAGTTATGTGCTTTTCAAGGCAAAATTACGTCCGTATTTGAAGATGAATTGCATCCAAACTATGGAAAAACACCGAGCACTTTAAGCGTGTCAGAAGAAGAAATGAATCAAAACATAAAAGATTGAAGTGAATATAAGTTAAAACCGTCAACTTTAAGCCTCTCAGAGATGCTTAATTTGCTACCACCTGATGATTCCAATTTGGAAGTTATTCACCCACCAACTACAAAACAGAAAACTAATTAAACCTCATAGGTTCCGGACTCCGAAGACAGCTTTTATGAGTTTATTCAAAATTTCATTACAAGTAGTGTTTCATCTCAAATCAAGTGTTTCAGATATAACTTCCGATATTTTTCCTCATTGCAGACAGTAATGAACATGCTGTATCCATTCCTGGGAATCCTATTAAGGAAAATATTGAGCAAGAGAATGATGTTTAAGAACTTTTTGTTCTACAAAATTCAAGAATTAACAATTTTCCTAAGCGATTTGAAACAAAATTATAATTTTGCAAAACTGATCTATCTTTTTGCTGACTGTAATTATCAATATAATGAGTTCTTATCAATAAAAAATCTTAAAACTGCATACAAGAGGCTTCGTTTTTACAAATAATCTAAATACATGTCCAATTTTTTCACTATTTTTAAAAACTATTAAAATAAAGTGATTTTTAAAATAATAAAGCTTAATAAATGGAAAATTGTCAGTAAAAATACACATTAAAATATTTTTTAATTGGAAAGGCTATTTAATTATTATTGATACTTTTTTATTCTATTGGGTTGGCAACTAAGTAATTGCGGATTTTTTTTAGAAAATCAAAGACAATTTTTTCATGGAACTAAATAACTTTATTCTGTAATGTATTGCCCATTTTGATCAATGACCTTTTGCCATCTTTCAGGCAGCATCATAATCCCACGTTCATAAAACTTCTGGTTTTTATTAGCAAAAAAACTGAATCAGGTACGATTTGACATCATCATCATTATTGAAATTTTTACCATTCAAGGAGTTTTGTAAAGATCGAAACAAAAAGTAATCAGATGGTGCAAGGTCAGGACTATATGGTGGATGTGGCAAAACATCCCAACCAAACTCCAATAATTTTTGCCGAGTGACCAAAGATGTGTGTGGCCTTGCATTGTCATGATGGAATGCAACACCTTTTCGATTTGTCAACTCGGGCCGCTTTTCTTCAACTGCATTGTTTAATTTCGTTAGTTGTTCAATGTAGACATCAGAATTGATCGTTCGGTTGGGTGGTAAGAGTTCAAAGTAGACAATTCCTTTGTAATCCCACCAAACTGATAACAAAACCTTCGTTTGATGTTGTTTGAGTTGGTTCACCAGGCCTGCTCCACGATCTTTTCCGCTTGATATTGTTGTAAACAACCCATTTTTCATCGCCAGTTATCAGTCGTTTTAAAAATGGATCATTTTCATTATGTTTCCTTAACAAATCGCAGCTGTTAATGCGTTGCGTTAAATGCTTTTCTTTCAGTTCGGGAGGAACCCATGTATCGAGTTTTTGAACATAGCCAAGTTATTTTAAGTGATTTTCAATGCATGTATGTGATACATGAAGCTTCTGTGCAATCTCACGTGTTGTACTGTGACGATCCGAATCGATTATTGCTTTGATTAGATCGTCATCAACTTCAACTGGACGACCAGAGCGTTTTTCATCTTTGAGTGAAAAATCACCAGAACGAAATTTGGCAAACCAATTTTGACACTGCAGTTCTTTTAAGGCTTCGTCTCCATAAACAGCACATAACTTTCTATGAGCTTGCGATGCGTTTTTCCGTTTGCGGAAATATAAAACCAAAATATGATGAAAATGTTCCTTTTGATTTTCCATTTTTCAACGAAAGCCAAACGAAAACTACGTAACCGATAGAAAAACTTTTTTTACTGATTGACAGCTGAATTGCCAACTATCAAATAACAAAATGTGTTTTACATTTGTACTACGTCTGCAAACCTAAAAATTCAACTGAAGCCATCTATGAGTGAAATCCGCAATTACTTAGTTGCCAACCCAATATAGTTTTCAGAGATACTGTAATTTTTTGAGTAAGCTTGACCAAAGTCGAGGTTGAAAGAATTTCTCGTTTTAAACAGGAATACACAAATTTGTTTCAGCTACCAACGACACGTCACAGAAATCAAGAGAATAATATCAATCTTTTGAAATTTGTATAAGTAAAAAGTATGAAATATATTGACTTTAAAAGAAGTAAAGCACATTGAGGAAGAAAAGGAAGTTTCCGCTAGATTTTTAAATTTTTCCAACTTTTGAAAATATTCTTAAAATATTTACTATTTATACGCTCTAACACACATTGGGAGAACTAAAACAATTTTTAAAAAAATTGGAATAATTGGAAGAAAAAATAATGTAAATCCAATGACTTTTCCTTTCTTATGCTATTTCAAATGTACTTTTTAAAATTTTTATAATTAGATATAAACACATGATTATGAACTCGTATAACCTACTTTTGATTTATTCCAATTTAAAAGTCCATACAACTGATATCTAAAATCATTTATATGGGAGTACAATACTATTTCTCTGTAGTAATTTTTTAAATTGTTTAAAATACAGAAAATTCTGATATTTATTATTTAATTTTGTCGTTTAAATGATATTTTGTGTACTTAAATTTTACATATTTATTATATTATCTTAGTACCAATATAAAGGTGAATATATATGTTTGATTTTATTTTCAATTAAAAATGCAGAAAGTTGTATACATACATAAGTTTTCATTTCATCAAAAAAGCATCTAAGCTTCTAATAGTGTAATTGTACTTAAGACACTCCCCCCCTCCCCCCGACGGATCATTGAAATCCCTAATTTTAACACGTTTATTGCATGATTATTGATTATACCATAAGAAAATTCAAAGTAATTAAGAAGTTAAAGCCGAAATTTATATTGAAATTTGATTTATATATATATATATTTTTAATTGATTGAATTGAATACTAGTTTATTTTCATAAATTTTAACAGTTACTTTAAAACTTTACCCGCATATACGTGTTTCTTCTTAACACTATTACCATTTAGTATTTTAAATACACCTAATACTGCACATTAGCCTTATGTATAAGATATTTAAATATTTGCAAAAAATTTAATCAGTGTCAAAAAAATTAGCCGATATCCTGAAATTATGTCATCAGAGAGAAATAGTGAGACAGACAGGCTCGTTCATATTATGTATTTTTAAATGCATTTATTTTTGCAATTATATATTGCACTTTATCCCCCCTCCCTGTTAAAAGTAAATAGAATGAATTTTACAAATAGAAAATAAATAAATTAATTAATTATTCATGTATATATTTATATAATGTGATACATTCTGGAGTAAGTCGTGACAATCAGAATATTTGAACAGAAAAACAAATTTATCAATGTAATTTAAATATCCAGAAAATGGCCATTTTACATCCATTCTCTTTAAGTATAATTCTAGGAAAGAGACAGAAGAATACCAACGTGCCCTCAATTAAAGAATTTCAATGAGGAAAATAAAACGGATGTTATAATCACATTATAAAATGAAGGGAAATATTAGTTATTCTTAGAAATTGTGTAGTTAGTTTTAAGGAAAAATGTAGCATTAGCCAATCGTTGAGCCTTGCTTGTGTAAGTTATTAAAATATTCTTTTGCATACACATTTGAATTAAAATTAGCTGTTTTTATAAATATAAGCAAAGAAAATATTAAGATACACGAATTAAAAATAAAAAAAACTATTTTTATTTAATATCAAAATATTTTTATGTATTTTCTTGAGTGACAAATTTACATGCTCCGTAAGAAGACATACATTTATTTAAATTGCTTTTTAGTGTGTTTCGTCTTAAAATTAACTTATATTAGTCTTAAATCAATTTATAATTCAGGTATTAAAAGCTGTTATTCTCTAAAATGATTCAAATTATGATTTTCAAAATTTTCAGAGCATGTTAAGAATCGTCATTTTCCTAATTATCATTGTATTTCTTTCTTAATCATTTTAGATTTTGTAACCATTCTTTATTTACGCACATTTGCCTTGCATAACAAATTGTAAATTACTTATTCTCTTATTTAGGTTAGAGATAATGCAGTTATTTATTTTAAATGCTCAAATATATATTAAGAAATGGGGTTAGTACACATACAAAGTCTGTTAAAATTCTTTTTTAAATATATTTTTTTAACTGAAGCAATACCACACACCAAAAGGAATGGATAAACTGCTTTGTCAAGTGGGCAGTTCTTTCCTGTTCTTTTTAAAAGATCTGTTTACCTAACTAAATTTTTCTAACCTGTTTTTTTGATACTTCAATTATTGAAATGCTGAAAATCCATAAAAATATGTATAATTTTAATTAAAAAATAAGTTTATTTATTTATAACACATAAAAATTAGAAGCGTGAAATTCAATAAGATTTATACAAAAACTAATATTTTGACAAAATTTTAATAGTCGATAAAAAAAAAATCGTTTTAGTGACATACAATTTGTAATAAAAATTTAATGAATTTGAAGGCATTTCTTTTACGGGATAATATTAATCTTAGATATCGTTCTTTTTTTTAATTTTATTTAAAGAAGTCAGACAGTTGGGGATATTGAAATACGTACTTTTGTAATTTTCCTCTATTTAAGGTATCCGACTAATTGCGACAACTTTTTTTTACAAAATAATGGAGTTTTGGGGTTTTTTTGTTGCCGTTTTTAAATTTGTTTAGTACATTTTAAGAAAAATATCCTGAAATTAAGTTGAGAAAAAGAAATTATTATTACTAAAATGGGTAAAAATTTGCGAAAAATAACATAAACGCGCGGGGCTTATTCGGTTCCAAAGGTTTATGAACAAATTATCAATTTTTTTCGTTCTAATGTGTTGCTATGTTGTCATTTTTAAAATGACCTTCAGGATAAGAGATATTTTAATTTTTACAAAAACTAGAGCACTTTATCTCAGTTATATGAAATTATTTAAAAAAACAGTGATTGTATTTACACAAGGGCCTGTAAATTTTGTAATAAAACAGTGATTGATACATCGGAAGGTTAAACACACTTCTGCGATTATACAGAACATACACAAAAAATTTCAGTTAATTATTTTCAAAACTTTTTTACAAATCGTTGGCCCCGTTTGTGTGAGTATTTTCAAAAAATCACATTTCGAGTAAAACGCGTTTTAAAGTATGACATCTTGCTTAAAGAAATGGCATCTGCTTTTACTAAAACACTCGTAGTTTTTGTTCTAGTGGACGGAAAATGATAAACGGTATTTTTATAAAGCTAATAAGATGGACTATAAATTAAAATCATAAAAAATAAAAGATGTTATAATATTTATATAAATAAATTCTATTATGTAAAATTTAAAAGAGAGAGAATCTAAAATTAGTAAGGTTTAGCTTCTCAAATATGTACAACTCGAGAGTTTTGAATGAGAAAACTTAAATTTCTCATAAGATACGCCAAACCAACAATACGTCAATATCAGAACAAAAAAGAAAAATTATGGAAGGCTCCTAAGGAATAAATGAAGGAGCATAAAACCAAATGAACTGAATGTTATAAGAAAAGAACACGTGGATGCATTTAGAGACACGAAAAGAACACGTGGATGCATTTAGAGACACGAAAAGAACATGGAAATAATTTGAAAAATCAAAAGAACTGTGTAACAGAGATGGCGGGAGGAAAATACAGATAAGTAGATCGATGAACTTGAGAAGATGGACATTATAAAAGCATGTTGACATGAAATTCAAGAACCGGGGTGATGAATAAAAAGTGGTTTCTACCCCTTGAGAAGATAAACAATACAAGCAGGCTTACATGAAATTCAAGAAAGTATTATTAAATTTTCAAAAGAACAAGTTGCTTCTTTTGTCCCTTGCCTCCACTGAAACCGCATTTTAAGCATCCTTTACTTTGCGTTGACATTGAAATCCAAAGCGAGTAAATTACAAATAATTTGTGTTTTTTGTGAAAAATTATTTTCTTTAAAGTTATGTGTATCTTTCCTTCTTTAGGTATATTTATTTTTTTATACTTTTTAAAACTTCTTATTTACTCATTACTCATAATTTTGAATTTGTAAAATAATTCGTTATGAAATTTAAGCAATAGAATGGAACAATTTTTTAATCATGACTTGATTGGTGATTGTGTATGCATTCATACTGTAATTCATGCATGTATTTTATATGTAAAGTGAATAAAAAGCATAATTATTATGTTACATGTGTTGTGTAAAAAGAATAACTCAGACATAGATATGATTTTTTGACATTTATCACACATCATATAATACATTTCTGAACATACATTAAGTTTTTAAAATACATCATAGAATAGTTCTATGTTTTTTACTCACATATATAGTTTTATATATTTCCTATAAATTACACATTTTATATTGTTCATTTACGAAACTTAAGATAAATGATAATTAGTATTTTATGTACGAAAAACAATTAAATAATGGTTGCCATTTACAGTATAGAATAAATGCACGTTTACACAATACACATACACTACAAAGGACATAATGTATTGATATTACATGCTCAACCTGTAACAAATAAGTTATTTTATTTAATCAAATAAAAAATTCTCGATATATAATACACAATGAAACAGGATAGATAGAAATATTCCTTTTATTTTACTCAAAATGAAAAGACAAACTCACACTTTATATCCATTTCTTTGATCTCGATTTATATTTTAATCATATCATAAAATGATTAAATTCCTCTTGTTAAAATTCTACTCATAATTGGAAAACGGTTTTTTCGGTAATTTTTTGACACATTATTTGGAAAGATAAAAAGTTTTCATGCATTTTTACAAATAAACAAATCCATTTTATGCCTTGAATTGTTATGTGAGGAAGTTTTCTTTATGTATAATATTAAAAGTAATAGAAAATTACAAAATTAAATCAACTGTATGTGAAACATAAAAAAACATTGAATTAATTAAAGGTAAGGTTGAAAAATTAATTTTTTTCTTCTTTTTTTGTCAGTACATATTTAAAAAAAATATTATTCAGTTTGAATGATTTTAGAAAGAGTTATAAATGTTTAACATATTAAAGCGTAACTTTTATGTTATATGAAAAATGATTAATATCTACAATAGTACTACTCAAACTTTCAATATTGACGACCCAATTTTCAATCATAATATTTATCACGCCTCCCCCCTTATACAATAATAATGTATTAAATACAATAATAATGCACTTTGGTGCTAAAGCTACAATACGATCTTAATTATAAACCGTACAAATTAACAAGATAAGTATTAAATTTTGTATTTGTTACTTTTAAGTAATATATATTTTAAGGAAATTATTTTTATTATGCTATTTTTCTTTCTCTAATTTTTAAATTGGAACAAATTGCAAAATGATATTTAATTAAAGATTTCTTCATTTCATCATCCATTTCTAAAAGTACAAATGTCATAAAAAATTGTCTAACTCAGGGATACTCAAACTTTTTTTCTGCTGGGCCTTAGACATATGTCCTCTATTTCACGCCGGCCGCAACATGAGGATAATTTGGGGAGAAGGGGGGGGGGGTAAAAAATGCTTCAAGACCAAGATAACATTGGAAATTTAAAATGTGGAAAAATGATCAAAATATTATAAATCTTGTTTTGATTTTTTAAATTAATATTTTTAAGTTTTGCCACTAACACTAAATTAGAAGCTTTAAGAAACACTCCTTCACAATTTCTGGATCAGTAAACGGTTTCATACGATTACTAATAATATAACAAACTATTTATAGGATGTATTTGTTACCACTGTGATATTACTACTGACAAATCACTTTATTTCTGTAGCAAAGATTATTCAAGAAAGCCTAGTTATATATATCACCTATTGAAAGATATCTTCGAAGAAAAGGATCATTGAATGATTTCTGTTTATTGGTATTTTTTAAATACAGCACATTCATGACAATTCAAACAATTACTGATCCATATTTGTTTTTCTCTACAAAATCGTCAACCTCCCAATAGTCTTGAAACAATATGCTTTCTTCGAATATTTTTCGCTTGCAAGATATGAAAGTAGTTAAACATTAGTTCCACCCATAAAATTGTCGTTAATGCTCTGTTGTCTGTTATTACTAAACAAAAACATTCCAAATAGAAAACTAATATCAATTCGTAGCCGTACGACACCGACAGCAAAAAGCAAAATTGATCTTTTTTCTTGACAAAGAATTTCCCCACCAAATTTTTATTACCATGTTCTTTAATAAGCTAATTTCTCAGAGCAATGGGCCATGACAGGGCAGCTTAAAAAGGCTTGTTGGGACGCATGCCACAGGTTGAATATCGGTGGTCTAGTCTATGTTGCTCTCAATTACATCCATCTCATCTGGCAATCTCGCGAACGTTTGCGTGAGTCTGGGTAAGCTATTGGCCGTGTGCGCAAAACATGTAAAAATGCGGTACTTCATACAATTCTAGTCAGTTTTGGTCGGATCGATACTTCTATAGTACCGATTCTATCTTGAATGTACATTTTATAATTTGTACGTTATTCACGGTATTAAGTATTTACGGCAGTAGATTAAAACAAAATCATGGGTACATTTTTAAGTCGTAAGCGAACATTCAACGATAATAAAGAATCAACAAGCACACAGACGAGCATGGTTCCGAAAATTAAATCAAGGAAATATTCTACAAAATACTTAAATTTTGGATTTACCATTACTAAAGTAATTGAAAAAAAAAAGCCTGTTAAGTGTTAAAGCTTACAAATCTGAAGATCTCATGATGAAGTTGTTTTTAAAACAATTGAAAATTAATTAGCTATGTTCGCAAAGAATTTTAAAAAAGTATTTTCTTGCTGAGGACAATTAAGACGAAATTAAAGGGAATTTTTTAATAAATCACTCTTTCAATTTTAGGCGGAGGAGGAGGATGAATTTTCTGCACTTAAAACAATAGCATTTCGTATACTGTACCATTTTCTACATCCTACCTTTGTGAAATCGGATTTTCTGCTGTGGTTGCTTTGAAGACAAAATATAGATCTCAGCTAAATATAGAAAAAATAACTCAGAGTGTCAATTTCTAATATTAAGTCTTCCTTTGAAAATCTTAGCTCTGCAAGACAAGCACATGAAAGTCATTACTAATTATTAAACTTGTTCTTAATTTAGAATTAAGAAATTAGTTATAAAATACCTTGTGCAGTTCTGATACATTAAAAGAATACTAGCTGAAGTACCACTCTTCGCACGAGTTCATTTTTAAAAAAATACAGTATATTTCTTGATATAATAGCTGAATTGTAAGGAGAATAAAACCAAGTGCACGACAATGTATAAAAAATGCAAAACGTTTTTTTTTAAAAATGAATGTTCATATTGTAAATAGTTTTAATTGAACTGTAATTTTAAGCCTGATAGGAATTAGCATTTAGAATTAATTTTAAGTATTGAAAAAGAACATAAAATTCTGATGGAGAATAATTGTTTATTTTTAATATTTAAAGCGAGAAGACTTCAAAATATTTTTACATGGGAGAGGGCATGCCCTCAATACTTACGTTAATGGTCATGCGGGATGACTCAGCCACCCCAATCCTTTTTTTATAATTATTTTTATTCTACACGATACAAATCGTAATTCCAGTGAATAATTTAACCAAGAAAAAGTATGCTTACCTACTTTCAAGGACTTTTCAATTTCTCTTTGAATAATTTGAGAAAAAATCCATTAAAAGTGAACTAAAATTATTCAAATGCGCATGACCTTAATAAGGGACAGAAACTACAGACATTTTTCGCTAATATTATAGGAATGTTATTTGTGTGTGCAGGCAAAACTGTCCTATTTTGTTCCAGTTATTGTAGTTTTACTGTCCTTTGAGGATCCACAAACAGCATGTTAAACTTTTTCTTGTTTGTTTCTTTTTGACAGGGCAAACTTATGACTTCATATTTTTCTAGATGGAGTTCTTTAGGTAGCAATTGAAAATTTTCCTTTCGTTTCATGGTTCATCGCTTTTCTCAAATTTACTTTCGCTATTAGGATTAATAAGATTATTTCACCATGTTTTCCCCTTGCTTGATTAGTTTAAACTTCATTCAATAGAGATCACAGATGCCTATTTCTTTTTTTTTTATATTCTGCTCATTTACATTTATCGCAGGGGAAAAATGTAGCATGTTTATAAAAAATATTTAGGAACAAAAGTGGTCACGCGGAGAACTCGATTACACACAAAACAAGAACCTTAAGATTGTAAAGAAACTTTTGTCACTCCCAAAAAAAGGAGATGTGACAAATACATTTTAGCTCCTCTGAAGACTGTGATATATATATGTATATAGGAGGATACTATCAAGATCATTGGTAACAAATAAGCAGTTTTTGCGGAATTGACGATTACGTGAGCCGGGGGTTACTTTGCGCCTCGTGTAACCACTCCCGGGTTAAAAATGTATTCAATGTAAAAATATGGATGTTAGTTTTGAAAAAGATTTGTATAAAACACTTTTCATTATGCTTTAGATGTTTCAGAATACTGATAAAAATAATTATTCCTTCAAAGCGCTCCTGTGCATTTCGAAATATAATAAAGCTCTTTCACATTGAACGAAGCGCAACAATACATTATTTACAACTTCTTTAAATGATAGTGATTAATTTTTTACCTTTCTAAAATTTTTATCTGGGTCTGGGGTTTGTTTTTTCTTTAAAAGAGTAGTATTTTAGGTTTAAAAAGAAAACGTAATAAAAAAAATTTCTCATCGTGGGATTACAGCAAATCAAACAAAATGATTTTTTATTTGGTTATAGGATCAAAGATAGCTTGAAGTGGAGATGACATAATATTGTCTGATGATATATTTAAATTATATCAGTGTTAATAAGTATTTTTTGTCAGAAAATATTTTGTTTTAATTCATTCCAGTACATTAATTTTTTTGAAACTTTTGTTATCCTTATGCTTGCGCCCCCCTTGTAGGTTTATCTAGCCCCCTAGGCGGGGGCACCTCACAGTTTGAGAAGCGCTGTCTTACATTGATCAATTTTTATTCGAAGTGTGTAACAAAAGACAAGTATCTAAGAATTCGTAAACATGCATTGTTCATGTTTTCTATCTTTGGCAGTACTACATGTGTGGACAGCGTTTTTGTAAAACGGAGAACATAAAATCTAAAACAAGAACACAGATGACCGTCAAACATTTGGAGGAAACCTTACGAATTGCAAAAACGCAGATTAATTCGAGTATTGAAGCATTATTTAAGAAAAAAAAATGTTTAAATTTCCCATTAGGGATAAAAAAAACTATCATCTCTGACCAATAATTATTTTTTTATTGTAATTGTATTTTGTAACATCGTTCTGACAATCCACCTTCATTTTTTTAATAATTAACAAAGTTACATAGTATTAGTTCGATTTCCATTTAACTTTCTTGTAACCAATATACATATAAAAATCTATTACATCGTCTCTCCTGAGACTATGAACTCACTGAAGTTTAATAAAACAAACCTCTGCTTTTTTATATAAACTTTCTGACTACACTACTTTTTGACAGACGTGTAGCTCGCGGATATTTATAAATTTATTGATGTGACCCTCTGGCATAAAAAATTGACGACCCCTACCTTAAATTAGACCATTTATTATGTGTAAAAATAAAAACACACTTTAATTTATTGGTAATGTGTTATTTATATTGAAAGTTGAATTTATCAGCAAAAATTAAAAGGTGTATTTACAAGGGGTGATCAAATGAAAAGGTACGAAACGACATAAAAATGAAACAGTTAAATATTTGCATATTCCGCCAAGGGAGAATGTAGCGAGACATCTCGGGATGCCATTGGAGACTCTGACTGGGATCGGATCATGCGCGGGTGCCCGCATGCGCAGGAGAGAGCAAAGGCTCTTATAAAAAGCGGCGTCCAAATGATGCGAGCACAGAATGACTCGAGCACAAAAAAAACATTAACTCCGATGTGTACTGTCCTACGCAGGTCCATCAAGAACAAAAGACCGGGGCTGCTCACGGAGGGTGTGGTTCTGCTCCATGGTAACGCACGTACACACGTCTCCAGAGTCACATAAATGGAACTGGACAAGTTCCAATGGGAGACGTTGGACCATCCGTCCTACAGTCCGGACATATCACCCTGCGATTTCCATGTGTTTGGTCCACTGAGGAAACACCTGAAAGGAAAGCGCTTCAACTCGGACGACGTACTCAAGGACACTGTGAAGGACTGGGTCTCGTCACAGCCACAGGAATTCTGGGAACAAGGAATCCTGCGGCATGTTCATCAGTGGGATCGTTGTGCTCAGGTCTATGGTGTATATTTTGAATAAAGTCTATATTTGTACCCACCGAGTCGTTTCGTACCTTTTCATTTGATCACCCCTTGTATAATTGTTTGTGCTACTGTATATCGAAAACTCTGGTCTAGCAATATTTCATGGGTCATTCTTTCTAATAATATTGTTACGGCTGAAGCGAGAGAGCTATTGGGCAGAACGCAACAAAATTTTCTCAGGATTTTTTGGTTTTTTTTAAAAAAAAGTAATACACAACAGAGTGAGTCCAATATGTTGGAATAAGATTGGATACCCAACTCTCAGCCAAATTAGATGTAAATTTACTCCTTCTGTGGGAATATGATTAATTGTTTGGAGAGAAATTTTATCAAGTCATGGGCTGTTGTTTTTTCTTTTTTGATGAAATATTACCATTTCTAATTCCTTGAAAGAAAACGGCTTATTTTTTCATGAATATTGTCTGGAATAGGGGCATTTTGAATGTTATCGTTATTTTGTTTCTCACAATATTATAAAAAACCCTTTTGTTTGAAATTAATCATTACTTAAAATAATCTTATTGTGTTCAATAAATTAAATGATGTATAATTAATATGTTCTATTTCTGTGATTATCCTAATTATCTTGAAAGGATCTTTGGGGGTGATGATTCTCTATTAGTTTTAAAAGTTAATGTACGAGAGGGTTTTGAAAAACATGATCAAAAAGCGTCAGGAGCGAACTCGCGCTCTTTGCAAATGAAAAATTATGTACTGCTAATTTATGTATACTATACTTATTAATATATATTCCTTTATAAAACACTTTAATATTACACCTTTATATCACAACTTAGTTGTTGAAAGGATTAAACCAAAATAATTTCGTCGAACAATGAGAAAGGTACATTATAGTATCCTCAAGGAACCCGATTCGGTATAAGTTGGTCATGTGTTTCTGAACTCCCCTCCCCTCGCTAAATATATAATATCTTGTACTTTATTTTATCTAAATGAACAAGGAATTTTACTAAGCCAGATAGCTGTAGTGATTTTAATAATGTATCACGTTACTCATACTAATAATGTAAGAAGGTACTCATATTATACTAATGTGTGATAGTATTGAATGAAAAAATGGTGCTATTCTTCAATTCGAAGCCTATGTTGGATGACCACTGGAATGGGTTGTCTGTTACCTTTCCATCTCCCTTTTAAGTTTTAATTTAGAGGGCAAAAACTGGCCAAAGATTATTTGGAGGACCAATTAAAGAGAATCTGGAAGGTTCTAGAAACCAGTAGATTGTGCGCCTATAGAAAATGTTTGAACAAAAATCAGAGACCTTTTGAAACATGAATGCCAGGCAATCAAAACTGATAGATGTTCAATTGACTTGTCAAATTCCGAGTCTTACCCAATCTCACTTTACAGAAAGCTCATTTTTTCAAGCAGAATCCTCTTAGACTAAAACAAGTGAAACACTTTAAAAATAATTGTGACCTTCATTTGAAATATATTATATATTAGTCAATCTTGATATTAAAAGCAATGAAAATTTTTCGGATGACTCCATTCGAATATACAGAGAAATACAAACATTTCGATAATTTAGTGACAAACAGAAGAAACTTTTTTCGAATTCATCGAATAGTCATTGTTCTTTTTCTACTCCGAAAACTTTTGAATGGTCATGGGTTTTGATAAAAAAATCATATAAGACAGCTTGACTCGAGAAGAGTTTCAATATCTCTATAAGTAGTCTGTTTTCAAAGACAAAAACATCAGAAAATTTGCCTGTCTATATTTAGATTACTTGTAAATTATTGATTGTAGCACAATTATGTTATCTTTTTCACCTCTTTTTCAGGATTTTAAACCAGAGGACATTAATGTTTTCTTAAAATCAGGAGACTCACCATAATTAGAAATAATAACGATAGCATGCCATATGGAAGCATCAAACAATATATGAATTCAGTGAAAAAATCACTCAAAGCCTGCTGATCCCGGTAAAAAAAAATTGGCTACAATAGATCAACATTAAGACTCAGAATTGTATCCTGATTTTCAAGGACATCAGATTTTGAGGTCACTTGAATGTAAAAGATTGAGAAAAATAAGATTGTGAAATAAATTGTAAATTCTTACTAAAAATACCGGAACTCCGGAAAACATGTGATGACCACACTTTAAAATTTTAATTACAAGTAAATGAGAAGGTTTTTCCTTATAGCTTTTTATGTGTTCCATTAAGAAATATTAAGTTTTTCTTCCACTGTTTTAATGTATGATTTCAATGAGTGCACCATTAGTCGTGCGCGCAACATGTCGAGTTTATACGAGTAATGTCATCTCAGCATGTAGTAAAGATGCTAGATATTGTTTTAGACAAAACGTTACCTATTACCATAATTTTTTCATGCTACTTTAAGTTGTAGAACTTGAAGGTGGACTTTGCTTGCAGACAATTCGAAGTTTACGCTGTACATGTAATGCAGATTTAAATTCGATAAACCATGCTTCTAGATTTTCGGTGAAGCCATTTTGAAACGAGAATGTTGGAAAGCGTGAGCGTTGTACCATCTTGTTTATATTTCATTAACAGAAACTTTAATCTTTTCTTCATGGAACACAAAAAAATGTAAGCGAAAATCCTTGTTCATCTCAAAATCATTTTTTAAAGCGTAGCCATAATTTTCGTGCACCTAATATTTTATAGACTCATGGACTACTTTTATTTATATAATTTACTAGAGGGCTGACTCGTAAGGACTCTCTCTAAAGCTAACATAGGATAATATTCTTTGAAAAATTTCAGTAACAGTCTCCCTCTTTGTAATGGAAGTAAATGACTTATTAACAGAAATTAAAAAGAGAAGGTTGTGAACTAAATTGTAAATATTGAAATAAATATACCGGAGATCCGAAATATATGGCTACACTTTTAAATTTAACTTAAAAATTAACAAAGGTTATCCCTTATAGTTTTTTTGTGTTCCATTGAAAAAAACCCAAAGTTTTCCTTGCAATGTTGTATTGCATGATTTCAATGTGTGCACCTTTAGTCGCGCGCAACAAATCGAGTGTGTGCGAGTAAAGTCATCTCAGCTTCTGCTACGGAGGCTACAAATTTGGTTTTTGATCAAATATTACCTATCGTCATTAATTTCTTTCATGCCACTTATAAATTGTAGATTTTGAAGGTAGACTTCGTTTATAGAGAATCCAAAATTTATGCTGTACATGTGTTGCAAATTTAAATTCGATAGCCATGCTTCAACGGGCGCTTGTTCTTCGGTGAAGCCATTTTGAAATGAGAATGTTGCAAAACATGAACGTTGTACAAACTTGTTTTTATCCATAAAGAGAATCTTTAATCATTTCTTCATGTAACACAAAAAAAGTTAAAATCCTTGTTTGTTTCTATATTCATTTTTGAAAGTGTTGCCATAATTTTTGTACTTACAATATTTTATATTCTCAAAAAGACTTTTTTATATAACTTTGTAGAGGGCTAACTCATAGACTTCCTCTTAATCTTACGTGGGGTAATACTGATTAAAAGTTTCAGTGACAGTCAGTTTTTTTCTTTATAATGGAATCAAGTAACATATTATTACAAATTATGCTGTATTTGATTTTTTTAATAGTAAATTATTTAAGGGATTATGTTTGTAAAGCTGACAGCATAACATATTTGTATGATAAATAAGAAAAATTTGCTACTATTAAAAGAAAAGAATCTGCTCGTTAATTGGAATCTTTATATAAAATAGTCTTAAAGTGAAATCTATAAAAATATTGCTTTACTTACAAATATTTCATAAGAATTTTTTTGGAATCTATCATAAAATTCCAACAGGAAAATGATTTAGACAGAGCCTCAAAGCAATCCAGAGTAGGTCAACAACTTTAATAATAATTCTCATATATATATAACGGAATTTTTTTAGATAGATTTCCTAAAACATCTTGGAATTTTTCAATACAATTATTTAGTTGGATTGGGAATTATTAACTTTTCTTAAGTATCTCAGCAGAGGTGGATTGTTTAAATAAAGTTACTTTAATCATTTCACTATGCTTACTAATTTCTTATCATTATTTGAAAAACGAATTTTTGTTGTAAATGCATACTGGCATACATTATGAACACCTACTCAATAATATGTTCCACCACATTTGGCCTGCAAAACAGTTACTACTCCCCTTCGCTAAGATGCCATAAATTATTGGTAGATGTCTGGATAAAGGTTGTACCAAATATCAAAGCACTAGTGTCGCGAAATCGAGATATTCCAAGATGGAAATGATTGATATTTGAGCTGTCTTTTCACGAAAGCCCAAATTTGCTCTTACGGATATAACTCTGGTGAATTAAATGGCTAAGACATTAATTGAAAATCCTTTTGCTCCTAGAAACACTGCAATGTAATTCTAACCATTGGGCAAAGGGCATTGTCTCACTCGAAGATTCCTTTTCCATTTCGGAATATAGACGATTCTAATGACGCAACTGATCAGCAGTTATGTTTAGATAATGCACAGTTTAATTAACTTTATACCAAAACAAAGGATCTTAGATCCATGCATGAAAACGTTCCCTATTATATGATACCGTCAACACTAGAAAGCATATGGTGGAGAAGAACAACTCTTTGCCTGGAAAACTTCCCATCCTTTCACGACCATCGAAGTGATGAATGAGAAATCGTTATTCAAATACCATACTACTCTCAGTTATCCATGGTCAAATCTAGATGTTTCCGATCCCATTGTAGGAGTAGTTGACAACGTCTTTTGATCAACAGAGGCGCAAGAGTGGGATACCTGCTGTGCAGTTCCATATCCAATAGTGTTCGCTAATGTGTGTGTTCCGAAAAACTTGCATTTACATCTGGATTAAATTGGATTGGCAGCTGAGCCATTGTTAGACACCGATTTTGATTTACCACGCGAGACGGTCTTCAACATCTTTTATCTTTGATGACACGTTGATGCCCTGCAGCTTGGCATCTATTGTTGGTTTTATAATCTTGAAGAACTATACATGTATACTTATGGTCAAACATGTATCCAGTAAAATCCAAGCATGTATCCAATCCTATGCTTATATCCAATAGTGTTCGCTAATGTATGTGTTCCGAAACAATGCATTTGGATCTGCATTAAACAGTCTTCGACTTTGAGAGAGTCTTCGACGTCTTTTATCTTTGATGATGCGTGGATGCCCTACAGTTTGGAGTCTACTGTTGGTTTTGAAATCTTTTAGCAACTATGCATGCATACTTTTAAAGGTACATAGTTAGAAACCTATCTCGCATGCAGTTTCGAAGATACTCGTTCCTCGTCTTTGGGTCTTTAGAATCTACCTTCTACCAAATTCGCTTAAATCATTAGCTTCTCTGATCACTTGCAAAAGTGAGTACAAGAAGAATTCCTTACGTTCTCCAGCAGCACTTAAACATTATTTTAACTTCATAGCGTATCCTCCACGTCATTCAGACAAGTTCTGTAAATAGGTGGGATGTTCATAATTTTTTGGCTCGACAGTCTATATGACAGTAAATTGTTCTAAGCAGACTTCCAATTTTATATTTTAAAACTTAACTTTTTATAATCAACCGTAGTTGAATATTTTGGGGCGATTACTAATACTTTTTTTACACAGTTTTTGTTGTAAATGGCATGCAATTCTTCAGGAAGAAAATATGCATTATCGTTATCCGAACTTCCGACATCCAATCTTACTGTCTTCTACAAATGTGGCATAGAATTAGTTGCAAAAATCTTAATTGTGTGAGAAACCTTATAATAATATTTTTAATGAGACATAGAACACTTCAGTTGACAAGAGTGGGTCAAAATTTAAAAAACTCGTTATCCTAAGTTAATTTTAAGATATTTTCTATAAAATCACAAAATTCTAATGTACTAAGTTTAAAAAAATTCATGGAACAACACATGTTCGTATACGAACAATAAAAAGGAAGAACGCGAAAAAGAAAAATGTACTATTTTTTTTAATTAGAATGTTTTTTAATTTGTTGAAAAAGAAAGTTCATGTGCATTCGAGGCTATTGGAACCAACTTTTTAACAGTTTTCACTAAAATTTTACACGGAGTGGTCGACATTTGCGGTTCATCAATCCAACAGAATCTATATCATTACAGTTAGCTACAGTTTGTCAGCACTAACGCGACAATAATGGCAAGAATATTTTTCTCATTGCCTTTTTATGTAATAAAAATTAATTTTTCTGAGGAAAATCTGAATAAAATTATTCATTAACCAATTCTATAGAATTACGAGTCAGAAAACCGTTATATCAAGGAATTTTATTATAATCGTACAACTTCCTCCTAAATTTTAAACGTGTGATAAAATTATTTTCTTAACCTGACTTTTTTTTCAATTTCATGCAATAAAATTTTTTATTTATTTAATTGATTTTTTAAAAAATTTAACACTGAATCGAGTACAAAGTAATAGCTTTAAGAGGGTATATACCAATTCATTTACAGAAAAAATAGTATAAATTGACCTTTTTAATAAATATGTCCTGAAACATCAAACAAATAAATGTAATTTTTTATGAGCAAAGTTTTATAAAAAATATAGGGTTTTATATCTTACTAGCTAAAATATCTGGTTTTCACGCGGGTTAATTTAAAAAAATATACTATTCTTGATATAATAGATAATTGTAAGGAGAGTAAAACGCAGTTCTAAAATATTTAAGCAAAAATGTCTAAATTTAATTCTATTTAATGAAAGGGACGAGCCTATAAAATATCAAGTCTGTAGGTCTAATAGTCCAAAAACAGGATTGTTTATAACATATCTTAAGACCTTGCAACGCTCCTGTCAAACGCAAACCCCGTTTTGAAGCGGATCTCTTCTTCATATGAAAGTCCTACAAAATGTCAAGTCTTTAGGTCTAATGGTTCAAAAACATAAATATTTTTCTGTAACGCCCCTTAAGCTCTTGCAACGAAACTTTCTGGCCAATTTTTGTAAATTTTATTTTATAGTGGATCTCTACTTTATGAATGAAATTATCTACAAAATTTCGTATGCAGATTTAACAGTTCAAAAGCAGAAATTAATTTTGTACGCCTTTCAAGCCCTTGCAATGCCCCTTTTGTTCGATTCAGGTAAAAACAGGAACCTTCTTCATAGATAGGGGAAAGAGGTATACCGCACCATATAACTTGATCGTTTTTGAGTTTTAGCAGCTCGTACACATTATTTTAAGCTTTCTTTTGTAATATAAATAAATTTTTAGAAATAGATGAACTTCGTAAAGTGATTTGTTGAAATAAAACAAAATATAGTATGTGGTTGTAATTGTTTAATCATGCCATGGAATGTTTAACAGATTGTCTTTAAACGAATTCATACTGAAAATTTTTTACTTTAGAATAGGTCTTGAAAGATGTTATGGAGCAGCAGGTCTTGTACGAACAATAAAAACCAAGATCGATCAAGAATAATGCACCGTTTTTTTTATTTTATTAATTGGACCATTTTTTGATTTGTTGAAAAAGGCGGCTCATCGTCGTTGGAAGCTATTTGAACAAACATTTTAACAGTTTTCACAAAAAAATCACATAGAGTGGTCGACATTTATAGATTCTCAATCCAGCAGAATCTATATAGATATAGTGAGCTATAGTTTGTTAACTCCAACGCTAATAATGGAAAAACTTTCCTCTTTTATAGCTTTTTATATTAAAAAAAGTAATTTTTCTGAAGAATATTTGGTTTATTATATTCATTAAACGATTTTGTGTTTTTTTTTAAATATTAATTTGCGTAAATATGTGTTGAAAATAAATTTAAGTATGTCTATAAATAATAAAATTGAATATTAGTGATAACTGTTATTGTTTTAAATATTGAGTTTTATTTTAGAATACTAAATTTGAATTCATTTTCAATATTAAATCTTGTTTAATATTCTATTTTAATTTTATAAAGGGAAAGTCTCACGAAAATATTTCGGATTACATATTTGTATTTTGGTTGTATAAGTAAATTTTACGACGCTATAAATTTTACGAAAATGGGTAAACTATTTGCAATAAAAATAATGCTTTTTTCAGTGAATTTTTAAAATTTGTTTTTACAACAATGTAGAGCAATATGAGTAACAATCATGTAGTGTCTCAATACCTTATCTCATTTATCACCCCCCACCCCTATTTTTACAGGAAATGTCTCTTATTTTAAACTAGCTGTACCCTGCCACGCGTTGCAGTGGCTCAGCCTGGTTTAAAAGAAAGCACATGTTTTCAGCATGTTTAAACATTTGCATTGGTGGTATGATTTTTTTATTGAAAAAAATGTATAAATATATATATATATACACAAAACCTTACTTAATCAATATCATTTGTAATTTGTTAACCAAATACTGGAAGTTATAACAACTTATTTTTGTCCTTATGTTATGAATTTAACGAAACTAAACGAAAATTAGAATTATCGATCGCCAGCGCGAAGCGCTTATACTCAGTTTGAGAAGAAAAGTAAATCCATGTACAGAGTAATTAAAAAATCAACAAACCCCGCCGAAGGCGTAGGAGGGGGGAGTGACGGAAATTATGAATTTCAATTTATTGATATTGTATTTTTAGTGGAGATCTCAAATTTGAGGATAAATTTTAAATGGCTCTACTCTGGATTCCTCGAGGGCACTGGGTTAATTTTACATTGCTTATGCATATTTCTGTTAAATCAGAGATGTGTTCAAAAATGCACATTTCTCCAAACAAATATCATTTTGAAACATGAATTGTATTTCCTGATGTTATATAGGTAATGTTTTGATTCCGCAGTATATCTGGCGAGCAAAGTTTTTAATGGTACTTCTGGTTCTCCACGTTGAGACAGTTTAATTTTTCCAGTGGTACAAAACATTCCTTTTGTTTCTCCCTTAAATTTCAGAGAATTGCAATAAAGATACACTTCAGTCATTGTGCTGATGAGAATATGCTGGCTCAACCTATAATCTTCCACTGGGTTGTACCGGAATGCAAGGTGAATGTCATTGTGTGATTGCTCACTCCAAAGTCATGTTTGAAGCTGATGTGCTGTTTCTGATTGACATCTTTCAGCCACTCACAACCTACTTTGTTCCTTTTGTTGAGAACAGAGCAGATCTGATGTTGCAAAACATGAAAGCTGGGCTTACAAATGTGCATCCTCAACTTTAGCTGCCTGTTGCTCTGCTGCGCCCTCAACATGTGCTTGTGCCATTCTTTGTCTGCTTTTCTTGTTTGCTGATGCCTGTTCCTCCTCAATTTGATATGCAATTACACTCATTGCACTACTTTTTCCTTGTGAGTATGATGACAAAAGTTTGATTTAATGAAAGGCATTATTTTTATGTAGTGAAGCTAACTGACTGCACTTAAAAAGAAGAAAGTTAAAGCAAAAAAAATATAAAATTTCAAAACATTAAAAAAAAAAGGAAAAAACAGGAATAGAAAGAAAGGGAGAAAATAAAAAAATTCTATTGAAATACTTCTATTGCGCATCAATTAACACAGCTCAATTTCAACGCAAGGAGAGGTTGAAGATATTTTTATTTGAATATGCAAGAAAAATTTAAATATAAACATGGATTTTGTAGTAGAAATCTACAACAAAATATTGATAATGATGGAAGAATTTTGCAATAAACTATTCAATTAGCATTAGCAATTGTTATCAACAAATTTAAGGGCCTATCTTAAAAACAGAGTGGCTTATGTCTACACATTGACTCTTGTAAATTAAATATTAATTATATAAATGGCTCTGCAAGTCATGTGAGAGATGTTTACGCGTTTGGCTTGTAGAGTAAGAGTCATGTAATGTTCTTTGTGCTGTGCTCTTGTCTTCGTGTTGTCTGCAAAATAAACAAAATGCCAAAAGATGAACTGAATCATTGAACAGAGAATGAATTATGCATTGGAATTATAATAGTTTAACTGACCATGGAATATAATAACTAAGGAAATACAATACTGACTGCTTCACACATGGACAATTATTTGTTGTCAGGGTACTTAAATATCAGCATCACTGTGCAGCCAAATTGCTGCCATGCAAATCACACCATTTTCCATCTAAATCTGATTTTTTTTCATAAAAAACGTTAGAATCTTTGTTGCTTAGATATTAAGGCGCAATACGCATGGCACCAATTTTGTTACAATGATGCTAATACATAAATACCGTTGTGTGTTCCAGAGCAGAAGTCACCAATTGGTGAGAAATTTTTGATGGTCCATTGAAAAATTGAGATATTATTTACCCTTTTGTGAAGATTCAATTTAAAAAAGATGAACAACAAAAAACATATTAAGGATTATACTTTAATAAAAACTTTTAGTTACCACTTTTAGCAAATTTCCTGAGTTTAGCAATTTTTTCAGATTTTCCAACGAAATTTAAAAGTCAACTTAGGTAGCCACAGTAAATTGGTGGCAAAACACTTCAGTCTGTTGATTGTTGGATTGTTATTGTTTTTCATGAAATTTATTTTCAGGTGTATGGAAACGTAAATATAACTTTAGTGTTCTGCCCAATTTATAAAATTATCATTGAGTGGTTCATGGAGTACTGAAGGTTGGCAACTGCTGTTCTAGAGTAGGCACACCAGACAATTTTTGTATCTTCAAGGACAATGAAGCAACACAAAATATCTACCCATAAGCATTGTAAAATTAACCCTTAGGCCTCGAGAAGAGCCATTTTAAATTTATTTTCAAACTTGACACCTCCCCACAATGTAAATAAGAGTTTAGATTTATAACAACAACAAAAAAACCATAATAACTCGGAGTATTCTGTTAACAAACTACAAATGAAATCTGTTTAGAAAAGTTTTGTTTATGTATATTCACACATTTTTTAATAAAAAAATTCATATCTCAAGTGCAAATGGTCAAAAATATTAGAAATGAATACCTTTTCTTTTTAACCAGACTGGCCACAGGAATGCGTGACTGGGTACAGCTACCTATAACAAACTTAAATGTTAAAAAGGTATCAAAAACAAATTAAATTTCAATATTTTGATGAAATCCCCAAAAACATTTCCAAACAAAGGTACTCGGGTACTATTGGAACTATGTCACCCGATTTTCTATGTGTCGCACACGGTGAATTGGGAACTATGTGCTTTCTTTCATATAAGATTGCTAATACAGTTGGGATAATACATTAATACCAAAACAAACAGAAAACATACATCAGATAATCCTAATTTTCCCATTTGTATTTCACAGTAACAACAAATAAAATTTTGAAATCACACAAAATAGATCCTTTGTGAATCTAATGTTATTGCCCCAACTTTTAAAAATTTCAACAATTTAGTGGAAAAATTCACAGCCAAGTGCAAAAAAAAAAAAAAAAAAAAAAAAAAAAAAAAAAAATTATAGTGTTAAAACAGTCAAAAATAATTTTTCTTTTTTGGATGCATATTGCAACATTTGGCGATGTCTTATGATTTTATGCATTAGGTTGACAAAAAAAAAAAAAAAAAAAAAAAAAAAAAAATATAAGTTCCCCACAAAAAATAAAAATGATCTATTAATTTAATTTAGAATCACTGGAAAAAGAGAGATAAAATACTTGGAAGATTTCATTTGATATGCTACTCGTTTGTGGAGATATTTTGAAATCACGCCAAACAGATCCATAGCAAACAATTAAAATTAGTATTTTGTACATGAAAATACACAATTTTAAGATTATATATATTTGAATATACAGTTGTAATTGTATATATCCCGAGCTCAAAAATAAATTTAATAATGAAATATACAATACTAACATTAATTGACACAAAGAGAACTGAATAACTTTATCAATGCGAAAGCATAATTTGAAAAAAAAATTATAATCTTACAACCACTCTCTTCCTCAACATGTATTTAAGCCATCTGTGTGCATTGTCTTCGTTCACTGATGCCTATTCGAATTTGATGTGCAATTATCCTTAACACTGCTTTTGCCAGCTCAATGTGATGACCTTAGTTCGATTTTCTGAAATGCAATTTTACGTACTGAAGCCAATTGAACACACTTAAAAAGAAGGTAAAAACAAAAACGTATGAAATTACAAAACAGCTCTGAATGGGCCTTGTATCCAAATTCCTTTGGGGCCCTTTTTGAGAATGTGAGCACCATGTTAGTGGGACTGTAGTAACATTTGTTAGGGCTCCTGTTGCTTGGTGGCCCTGCATCATTGATACAACTGATAAAGCGGTAGCTACGTCCCTGACAAAAGCAAACCGTAATAACTTCTAGTATTCTGCTAACAAATTACTAATGGAATCTGTTTTAAGAAAATTATAACAAAGTTAAATCTTAAAAAGCAACCAAAAACAAAAAAAGGTTCAATATTTTGATGTATCAGAAAATCTTATTTTTACAATTGTATTTCAATAGTAACATCAAATGACAGGTACTTACGTATTATCTCAACCTATCGGAGACATTGTATAAAACGAAGCATATGAATGCGCGTACAACACATGTGAAAATGGAATTACCAACTTGGCGAGTATCTTGAACGTCGGCAATTGTTGCAATAATACGTAAGTATCAAAAAAATTTTTTAAAATTGTCAAAAATGGAGAAAAAGCATTCGTACTAAAAAGCCGTCGATTAATTTCGCCAAATTAGAATGTCGTCAGGTGAGGGAAAAAAATACCGTCTCAGAATGTACGGAACGGTTTCCAAACATTGAATGCATATCATGGCATTTGGAGACGTCTTTTAATTTGAGGTAAATGGTCGATGGAAAAAACGATGGTATAAAAAGCTAAACATAAAAATTATATAATGAATTGATTGAATTTACGATTTCTGGAGAAAGATAAAATAGGCGGAAAATTTCAATCGGAACCCTACTCGTTAGTTCAGATCAGTCAGTCAGTCTTATGTTATTGTCAAAACTATGAGAAATTTTAACATAAATTAGGCAGAAAAATAAGTAGTGTACAGAAGTCAATTATGATTTTCACTTTAGCTTGTAAAGAGAAATAAATTAAGCTTAATATTATAGAAAAAAACGCGATGTAAAATATAAGCAAAATTGTAAACATCCAGCGATAATACTATCCGAGTGTTGCCAAAACTACAAAACAAAGTTTTAGTTGTTAAAAGAATAATCATTAAAAAAATGATTTATTTGAAAAATGATCGTAATTAAGTATCAAAGAACAAAAAAATGGATAAATATTTCAATCGCTAATCATAATTATAAAAAAATATGTAATAATTCCGAAAAAACTATGCGTAAAGTATAAATTTCTATATTCAGAGAGAAACGCGACATCATATGACGTCATAACACCGAAAAATCACTTAAAAATTAAATTTCAAAAAATTTAGAGTATATTACGAAATAATAAGTACATAAGAACCCGTCCGGATTCAAGTACAATGTTATGTCAAATTTTCAAAGGAAATGCTCCAGTAGTTTCGGAGATTAGCGGCTTTGAACAAACAAACATTACATTTTTATTTATATAGAATCATAATATAAATTTATTCAAATTAAATTATTTCAATGTTCTAAAATAACTGGAATATATTTTATGAATATATTTACACCTTAATTTATTTAAATATTGAGAATGCATATTATTTTCAAACTATGATATTATTTTAATCTAAATTACAAAATCAAAATTATTTCAAAAACGAAAGCTTTATAATCTTATGTATTTCTGTTATAAGTGCCTACTAATTGTTCATATTGCAAAAACAAATATATGCAAAAGAAATTAATTGTTCGAGTATTTTTATATAAAATCTTAGATCTATACTCTTTTTGTATGTTTTAAATTATTTTAAAGCTAAACAGACCCTTTTTTTAAAAAAAAAAAAATCGGAGTCATTAATAAAATAAATGTAATTTATATTTTAATTTCAGTTTATGTTATTACATAAAAGTTGATTCTATATGTAAATAGTCAATCTAACCCCCCCCCCCCCAGTCTTTGTTTCACAGTTTTAAAAACTTAAGAATTTTCGAAGCCTTTTAACATTTTAAAAAAATGCTCAGTTTTTAAAATATTTTAATCATTTTAAGGGATTGAAGTTTCTTAGTTTTTTGGGAACAAATGTTAGAATGGATTTTAAAATATGTTCTATTGCAGTTTTTTTTATTAATATTTCTAAATTTTCAAGCAATCAATTTTTTATTTTTCAAATCCTTTTTTCTGCTGGGGCAATAGCAAAGTGTGTCTTACTTAGTCTGATGATCACCATTGGAGTTTAGAGACTGATAGAGTTATGATCTCGATTCATTTACCCAACAAGTATATTTTTTCAAAAAATTAAAAAAAAAAAAAAACAAGCAACAATAATTTAAGCTCCTCCACGCATTGCATTTTTCATCTTTAACTCACTGAATTCAAATATATAAATGAGAACTTTAAGGAATAAATTAAACGCGTATTAATAAAATTTAATAAATTAAACATATGGATAACTCGGAAAGAGGAAATAAAATTTTTTTAACAAATCAACTTTTATTTAATAAACTTGAACATTCCAGGTGCTGAGTGTTAAATTAAATCTTACAGGTCCTCATTTGCTAAATACGAATAATCCTAGGTTTGGCAACCTATGACCCGCGTGGAAAATTAAGCACGTGGTACAATTCTGAAAGGATTTCTGCACTACTCTACAAAATTGAAATTTTTTGAGTGGATGGAAGTTGATAGATTTATATTCCCCATATTTGCCAAGTTATCTTCATAATTTTAGACAGTCGGAATTAAGTGGATTTTTAAAAAAATACTATTATTGATATAATAGCTAAATTGTAAGGAATGTATTGTAACTACTAAAAGATTTAAGCAAAAATGTCAAATATTTTTGTAATGAGTGCACTTATTTACCGTTAATGACTCTATGGGGTAAATGTTTGTAAACCCCCTTTTGTATAGGATCTCTACTCCGTAAAAAGAACACCCCTGCTAAATTTCAAGACTGTAGGTCTAATACTTCAAAACCCGAAATATCTCTAACTCCCCTTAGACACTTGCAACGCCTTTTGGATGTCACTTTTCGAAAGCACTTTTTCTTATAGCTGATTTTTATTTAATGAAAGGGACAAGCCTATAAAATATCAAGTCGGTAGGTCTAATAGTTCCAAAAAAAAACAAAAAAAAAAACCAGGATTGTTTATCTATAACATACCTTAAGACCTTGCAACACTCCTTGGTGGTCAATTTTCGCAAACACCGTTTTGAAGCGGATCTATTCTTCAAATGAAATTTCCTACAAAATGTCAAGACTTTAGGTCTAATGGTTCAAAAACATAAATATTTTTCTGTAACTCCCCTTAAGCTCTTGCAACGCCACTTTCTGGCCAATTTTTGTAAATTTTATTTTATAGCGGATCTCTACTTTATGATATGAACGTGCCTAGAAAATTTTATGCAGATTTAACAGTTCAAAAAGAGAAATTATTTTTTTACACCTTTTAAGCCCTTGCAATGCCCCTTGGGTTCGATTCAAGTAAAAACAGGAACTTTCTTCATGCATAGGTGAAAAGAGGTATACCGCACCATATTACTTGATCATTTTTGAGTTTTAGCGGCACGTACACCTTATTTTAAGCTTTCTTTTATAATATAAACAAATTTTTAGAAATAGATGAACTTCGTAATGTGATTTGTTGAAATGAAACAAAATATAGTATGTGGTTGCAATTGTTTTGTACGAACGATAAAAATCAAGAACGAACAAGAATAATTTACCTTTTTTTTTAATTGGACCATTTTTTGATTCGTTGAAAAAGGTGGTTCATTTTCGTTGGAAGCTATTTGAACGAACTTTTTACTAATTTTCACAAAAAAATCACATAGAGTAGACGAAAAATGTTATGGAACAGTAGATGTTTTTACACGAACAATAACAATCAAGAAAGAACAAGAATAATGCACGATTTTTTTAATTAAACTATTTTTTTTATTCGTTGAAAAAAGAGGTTCATCTTCGTTGGAGGCTATTTCAGCAAACATTTTAACAGTTTTCACTAAAAAATCACATAGAGTGGTCGACATTTACAGATTCTCAATTCAGCAGAATTTATATATATATAGTGAGCTGTAGTTTGTTAACTGCAAAGCTAATAATGGTAAAAATTCCTCTCTTATAGCTTTTTATACTAAAAAATTAATTTTTCTGAAGAATATTTGATTTATTATTCATTAAACGATTTTGTTTTTTTCTTTATATTAATTTGGGTAAAAATTTGTTGAAAATAAATTTAAGACTGTCTATAAATAATAAAATTGAATATTAAGGAAATCTATTATATTGTTTTCGATATTGAGTTGTATTATAAATATTAAAAAGGAAAAAGTCTTTTTTAATATTAAATATAATTTAATATTTTATTCTAGTTTTATAAAGAGTCTTAAGAAAGTACTTCGTTTTCATATTTGTATTTTGGCTGTATAAGTCAATATTAAATTAAAATTTTAATGAAAATGTTAAAAATTTTAAAAGTAAAAATAATGCTTTTTTCTTTAGTTTTTTTAATTTTTTACAATTAATTAGATTAATCAAGAGTGACAATCATATAGTGACACAGTACTTAATCATTTATTTCTCCCCTTTCTAAAATGAAATGTTTCTTAAATTGAATTATCATAATGTAAATTTATTCAAATTAATTCATTTCAATGTGATTAAAAAACTGGAAAAACTTCATGAATCTATATATATAAAGGAGAAAAGCGACTCACTGACTGACTGACTGACTGATCACGAAATCTCTGGAACTATTCAACCTACAGACTTGAAATTTGGTAGACATGTTCCTTCGATAGAGTAGACATCAGCTAAGAAAGGATTTTCCGAAATTCGAAACGCAAGGGGCGTTACGGGGGGTTAAGGGCTTTAATAATAATTGTTTCCATGTTTAAACTACTTGATGTACAATCTTGAAATTGGGTAAGCGGATTCCTTTCAGAGAGTAGAGATCCGCTACAAAATGAGTTTGCTGAAAATTGACCCCCAAGTGCCCCCCAGGGGCTTAGGGGGTGTTATAGATAATTATTTCCATTTTTAAACTATTTGACGCACTGTCTTTAAATTTGATATATAGATTCCTTTCGTAGAATAATGATCAGTTACAAAACGGGTTTTGTGAAAACAGACTTCTAAGTGACGTTGCGGGGGATTAAGGGGCGTAATAGATAAATATATCCGTTTTTAAACTACTTCACCTACCTGCTTGAAAATTGGTAGGTAAGTTTCTTTCCTGGAGAAAATATCCGCTACAAAATGGGTTTTGGGAAAATTGACCCCCAAGGGGTGTTGCGGGGGCGGGGGGTTTAAGGGGCGTTATAAATTCCTATTTTTAAGTTATTAGACGTACAGTCTTGAAACTTAGTAAGCAGATTCCTCTCATAGGGTAGAGATACGCTAAAAATGGGTTTCGTGAAAATTGCCCCCAAGTGTCGTTGAGGGGACTTAAGGGGCGTTATAGATAATTATTTCCATTTTTAAACTATTAGACGCACAGTCTTTATATTTGATAAAGAGATTTCTTTCATAGAGTAGATAGAGATCAGCTATAAGAAGGTTTTGTGAAAACTAAGTGGCGTTGCAGGGGAATAAGTGGCGTAAGAGATAAATATTTTCGTTTTTAAACTATTTGACCTACCTGCTTGAAAATTGGTAGGAATGTTTCTTTCATGGAGTAAATATCCGCTACAAAACGGGTTTGGAGAAAATTGACCCCCAAGGGGTTTGCGGGGGGTTAAGGGCAGATATAAATAATTATTTCTTTTTTTAAACTATTAGACTCACAGTCTTGAAATTTGGTTATCAGATTCCTCTCATAGGATAGAAATACACTGCAAAATGTGTTTTGTGAAAATTGACCCCTAGGAGGGGTTGCGGGGGTTCAAGGGGCGTTATTGATAATTTTTTTGCATTTTTAATTAATTGGACGCACAGTCTTCAAATTTTGCTAAGCAGATTCCTTTCATAGAGTGCAATTCCCCTACAAAATGGGTTTTGTGAAAACAGACCCAGAAGTGGCGTTGCGGGGGCTCAAGTGGCGTTATAGACAATTACCCCCATTTTAAAACGGTTAGACGTACAGTCTTGACATTTGATATATATATATATATATATATATATAAGCAGATTCCTTTTTAAAGTAGAGAACCGCTACAAAATGGGTTTCGCGAATATCAACTACTAAGTTTTATTTCGGGAGATTAAGAGGCGTAATCGATAAATATTTCCATTTTTAAACTACTTGATCATCCTGCTTGGAAATTGGTAGGCATGTTCTTTTCATGAAATAGAGTTCCTCTAACAAAGAGTAAAATGAAAATTGACCCCTAAAGATGTTTGCGAGGGGTGAAGAGGAGTTACAGAAAAAAATTCCTGTTTTTAATTGTTAGACCCATATACTTGAAATTTGTTAATCATGTTTCTTTTGTTGAATAGGGATCCTCTAAGAATAAATTTTAAGCAAATCAAGTTCTGGGGGGTTGCAAATACTGGGACATATTGACAAAAAAAATTACTTTTTTCGAGCTACAAGGACTATAATAATGAAATTTGGTTTGCATTTTTCTTTTGTTGAAATGAAATCCGCTAAGAGCGGTTATTTTGGAAAACGGCTCTCAACGGGATTACGGGGATATTGATAGTAAAACTTTTGCTTTTTTCTGTTAGATTTAGACTTGAAATTTGGCTTGCATGTTCAATTTACGGAGTAGAGATCCACCGAAAATTGGTTTTGCCGGAATCCACTTGGTTTTTGAGTTACGAAAGAGCAAACATCATTCTATGCTTCAATTTTAGAGATTTTTAGAAAATACAAATTAGATGAGTTCTGCCCTTTTTTTTTTATCAACAGGTGACAGTTACAGGTATAAGTATATTTTTCAATTCAATCGAATTCTTAATACTAGGACTTAGATATCAATAATTTATACATATATATATAAGCAGTAAAAATTTATAAAACATCATGAAATACCCAGCGAAGCGGGCGGGTAACAGCTAGTATACTTATATTTTAAGTTAGTTCATAATTAAGAATGTATCTAATTTGAAATTAAGATATTATTTTAAATGAATTTACAAAATAAAAATTTTTGAAAAATCGAAAGCTTTATATATTTATGTGTTTCTGTTATAAATTTTTACTATTCTGACACATTGCATAAACAAATATTTACAAATGCGAAATATTTTAATAGTATACATATTTAAAAAATCTTAGATGTGTACAGTTTTTGTATGTTTTAATTTATTTTAATTCTACAAAGGCCCTTCTTAAAATTATTTTAGAGACAGTAATAGCATAAAAGTAGTTTATGTTTACTTCCAGATTATATTATTAAGTTGATTCTGAAAGTAAAAAGTCAGTTTGTGAAAATCCATTGTTTCACAACTTTAAAAAAAATAAGAGTTTTTAAAGTTTTTTTTAAACATTTATAAAGTTTTTGATAATTTTAATTGACGAATTTTAAACCTTTTATTTAATTTAAGGGATTTATGTTTCTTAGATTATTATGAACATAAGTTAGTACGGATTCAAAAATCTGTTTCCTTGTTGATTTTTCATCTCGTTCTTCTGTTAACGAATTCATCTCCACTATGCAGCTTTGGTGAGTGTAGGGTTAAATTTCCCCTTCATTTTTTAATATGTGTTACATCGTTCTAGTCAATAGAGATTAATGCTTTATTAGTTCGG
Source organism: Trichonephila clavata (assembly GCA_019973975.1). Taxonomy (NCBI): domain Eukaryota; kingdom Metazoa; phylum Arthropoda; class Arachnida; order Araneae; family Nephilidae; genus Trichonephila; species Trichonephila clavata. Next base: position 6,481 of record BMAO01016247.1, on the reverse strand, counting down.
ACACAAAATTTTCTATTATCTTTTATAATTAATGGAAGGCTTCTTCTTCAAATAAAGAATCTGAAATTTTAAAAACTTTCTGTGGTGGAAAGAGACACAATAAGTTCTACATATGTTGTTTCTGATGCCACCTTATTGACTGTGTCAGATCGAAGGCCATAAAAATCATCGTGAAAAGAGGATAGTTTTTTGTTTGTCGTTAGCCGTAGCGTTGAGCACTATACTGATGACAGTACAATTTGGCTCGGTTGAATCTCAGTGTTCTAGGTGGACACGCTGGGGTTTTGGTAAAGTCTTCAAACCTCTTTTCCCGTTTGACCAATTCCTCGAGTTGATTTGGCTTGACGGCTATTTAGAGTGTCCCCATGACGCACGATCACTATACGTTTACAAATATCCATGCCTTAAATCAGAATTCGAATCCAGGCAGTACGGAGCAGCAGTCAGCGTCACTACTACCTGATGTATGGCAAGTTCTCTAAATGTACTGCATGGAGTATGGAACACGCGAACAATGCAACCTCCAGGCTTTCTCTTTATATGTCAATGAAAAGGACCAAAAAGATCTAACTCCTACATTTTGAAATATTTAAGGGTTGTGTACTCTTATCTTTTGGTGAAGATGATCACATTATTTTGCCTTTCTGAGCTCAGCATCTTCTGAACTAAATGCTTTTTGAATTATTTTTCTGGTAAATTTTCGTATTGTTAATTTTTTTTTAAAAAAAAAGTTCACAGCAATAGGTATTCTTAAACATACAAGCTCTCCGTATCCTTGCACAGCGATCAAATGAAATGGAAGGAGATTGCTTGAAAAAAATGAGATATTTAATCGAAAGGCGGGCTCTTAAAAATACATATTCTTAATTTTTTTAATGAGCTGAAATAGGACTGAAGGGATTAAATAATCATGTTATGTGAAGGTTTATCGGACGCAATTATTTAAATTATTATTTAAAAGTTTTATATATAACGTACATAATATAACAAGAATAAATGAATCATATCATAATTTCTAGTATTTTTATAATTTATAGTATTGATAGCAAACATAAAATTTTTTTTTTGTTATTTAACTAACCCGATTGCCCCAGTAGCATCAAATCGAGGCTCCAGAAATTCTTCGTTGCATGGGGCTGGATTTACGCGTCCCGTTAACCGCAGCTTTGTGCCCCACATAAGTGACAGAGCAACATTTGTTTCGATTCCACCCCAAATTTTGAGGGAGCATAAACTGAGGGGGGGGGGGTCAGAGACCTTCGATCTCTCTTCTCTTACCACTGATCTCTAGAAAAGCCTTGCGTCTCTATGAATATTAGAGTGCCTACCTACCACAACAATACTCTATGCTTCAAAACGACTATGCCTTTTCCTGGATTTGAACCCAAGCCCTATCACTCAGCAGCCAGCCAAACTAACCACTATATCGCATGGGTGATAAAAAGAATTGATGGGGAAAAAAGGAATGTCAATCAATATATTTTGCAGTATGATGTTTTTATTTCTTTTTATAAATTTGCTTCATTACTGCAGCTGCTAATGAATCAGAAATATATTTACGTAAGGCTATAAAGCTACACGAGATTTCTAATGTTGACGGACCACGTAATTTTGAACCATGGACAGAAGTGATGAAGACGACGCCTGAGCTGGCTCTTTTTCTCTAAACTAAAACACATCGCCAACAGGAGGACTGAGTCACACGAGTCATTTAACATGCCTCAGCCCCTTTACTCAGTGGGTCTTCAGTAGCACTAGGATCGAACTCATGATATGCTAGCCACGAATCCGTAACCTTCACCACTTAGCTTACGCGGTCAAAAGTGCGAGTGAAAAATTTTGAGTAATATTGTCAAGAATAATTTGATTTGTTATTTTATATATTATCTTACTTCTATAAAATGTTTATTATTTAAAAAAAAGAAAACTTTAAAACAGTTTTTCTTCGTTCCAACATTAAAAATTTATATTATCTCAATAAATATTGCGCTTCGGATTGCAACAAAAATAATTTAGCAGAGTCTTTGTCTTTCATATTTGCAATCAACTCAATACTTTTAAGTCAAAATTTAAGAAAATTATTGTTGCTATTATTACTTGGGGGTTCTATAATCTGTATAAATTTATTTATATTTTAAATTGATTATCCTTTTTATATTGGATGAATTTCAAAATTTTTATTTAAATTCGTGGTGTTTGTGTTGAGTAGAAGTTTTGAAATATTTTCAAAAACTTTCAAGCAAAACATCACACACACACACACACACACACACACACAACACACACACAACATATATATATATATATATATATTATTATATATATATATATATATGGCCGCGATGGCCGAGTGGTCTAGGCATCGGATCATGGCTAGCGCTTCATGAGTTCGATCCTAGTACCGCTAAAGACCCGCCGTGTAAGGGAGCAATGCACGTTAAATCTGTCGAGAGCTCTAACGTTGGTGTGGTGTGGTAGTTAGGAGAGGGGGTGCCAGCGCAGGTGTCATCAGCGTCACTTGACCATGGTTCAAAATTACGCGGACCGCCGCCAAAAGCCCTCGTGTTGCTAATCAGTGTAACGTTAATATTCTCTCCTCTCTTATATATATATATGTGTGTGTGTGTATATATATATTAGCTCTTATGTCCCTTAATTTGTAGAAAATCAACATTAGGTAGTGAAAACAAGATTATTATCTATATTTTGATCCTGTGACTACTACTGACCCATGTCTTCTGCATCCGGGAATGTGCAACAAAATCTCATTCTAATCTCCTAGATCCCTTCCTACTAGTGTGGTGTGCAAACTCAGAAAGGGGGTGTCAAGTCAGGTGTTGTCCACTTCACTTGACCATGGCTGAAAAATACGAGAAACGTGGCGAAAAACCCTCGAGTAGTTGAATAGTGCGACGTAAATATTCACTCACTGCTAGATAGCTCTCAAAATGTTATTACTCGGCAAATTGAAATGTTCCCTGGTTCACGAGAAAGATATCAGAACAACGAACAAAATTCCTAATAATAGGCAAATGATCAAAATGTCTCAAAAAAATTTCTTTGAAAAAGTTGATATTTCTAAAATTTGTACAGTCACTGGTATTGAAAAGTATACCCCCGACTCAACTTTTGTTAGACCATGAAATATTTTTATGGATCCTAGCTTCTGTAAATTCCTGTATATTTTCATTTTTACATACTTTTTTCTTTCAAACTCCTTGCAACCAGAGTTTTAACTTGGTCATCACCCGTTGTGTTCACTAAATGGTCTTCTCTCGGTCGATCTAAGAAAAGTAAATTTTTATGACTTTTTTTGACGATCAAACAAATAGCCCTTGCTGGACATTTTCACTATTTTCTCCATCCTAGCTTCAATTTCCTGCAACTGAATTGAGAAGGTCTTGCTACCCCTATCATCTACATCACAACTTCTAAGCTGCTTTTTAGCACTTTGGACTTTTATGGGAAAATCTTATACATTTTTGAATCACTCCTCATGTTTTTATTAATTTTTCTGAATGTTCAGGCATTAAATTTTTTATTTTTCTATTTCCTTTTACTACTGGACAATAGCAAAGCGTCTCACAATCTCTCAGATAATCACCATTGGATCTTAGAGCCTGACAGAGTAATGCTCTCCTTTCATCTACCCAACGAGTAAATTTTTCTATAAAAAAAACAAGCAACAATAATTTAAGCTTCTTCTCGTTTTGAGTTTTTACCTCATTGAATTCAAATATATAAATGAATTTTAATGAATGAATTAAATGTATTAAAAAATTAAGGATAATTTAATAAATAAAACATACAGATAACTCGGAAAAAGGAAATTAATACATTTTTAATCAATAAAAATTTTGATAAACGGGAGCATACCAGTTATTGTGTGTTAACTTAACTATTACATTTCTCTTTTGCTAAATATGATGTTTTTACACCAGGGGTCGGCAACCTTTGGCATGCGTGCCACATTTTGCACGCATATACAATTTTCAGTGGCACCTTAGAGTATTCTAAAAATGTGATAATTTTGAGTGGATAAAAATAGATAGATTTATAATGGGGGGGGGGGACTTATTTGACAAGCAATTTCAAAATTTTAGACATTTACGGAATTAAATAAATAGAGAAGGAGAGATAACACTATAGATAAATCTGCATCTACTTGTAAATTATTTGATTGTCATTGTTAGAGAGATTTAAATGTTAGAGAGGGAAAATTTCATGGGCACTTCTTTTTCGCTTTTATCTCTATATGTGTAAGTGAAAAACACTTTTCACAGATGAAAGATATTTAGAGTCCTCAAAGATGTTGTTAACAACTGAATTCTTTGAATCGTGCCTAATTGAAAGTCACAAATGATACCCCTGATTTTGCGATATGAAGTAGAGCGGTGCTAGAACTAGGTTCACATTAAAATTTTTTATTTAAATATGATAAAAAGCAATACTTATATTTTATGTTGTTTTAATAAATGTTTAAAAATAATTAATATGTGTACATTTTTGATTTTTTTTTTTATGTTGAAGAAACGCAAAGGAATTAACTTACATCAAAAGAAAAACGTACAATATCTTTATGCTGGAGAGGGAGAGCCAACTATTATTAATAGTACAGAAAAAAAGCATGTACCGGAAGATTACTTCACAAACAAATTTCAGTCATACGATATGAAGGTTCATAGTAAAAATGTAGAAGAGTTATGTTCTTTTCAAGGCAAAATTAGGTCCGTATTTGAAGATGAACTGGATCCAAACTTTAAAGCAACACCGAGCACTTCAAGTATGTCAGAAGATGAAATGAATCCAAAAGTAAAAGATTCAAGTGAATATAAATTAAAACCAAATTTAAGCCTCTCAGAGATGCTTAATTTGCTACCACCTGATGATTCCAATTTGGAAGTTATTGAACCACCAACTAAAAAACAGAAAACTAATTAAACCTCTTAGGTTCCGGACTACGAAGATGGCTTTTCTGAGTCTATTCAAAAATTCATTACAAGTAATTCTTCATCTGAAACCAAGTGTTTTGGATATAACTTCCGATATTCTTCCTCATTGCAGACAACAATGAACCTGTTATATCCATTCTGGTGAAACCCATTGAAGAAAATATTAAACATGTATAAACAATTTTTGTTCTAATATTTCTAACCGATTTGATCCATAACAACTAATGTATATGACTGTATTACCTTTTTTCTAAATGTAATTATGAATATGTTGAGTTTTTATAATAAAATTTTTTGAAACTGCATACAAGAGGCTTCGTTTTTAAAAATATATAAATATCCAATTTTTTCACTATTTTTAAAAACTATTAAAACAAAATGATTAATAAAACATTAAAGTTTAATAAAGGGAAAATAGTCATTAAAAATACACAAATAAAGGATTTTGAAATGGGAAATGTTAATTAATTATTATTTATACATTTTTATTCTAATTTTAAGGAACACTAATTTTTCGAATAATCTTGCCCAAAGTTAGGGTCAAAATAATTTTCTCGCTTTTCAACAGGAATGCACAAATTGGTTTAAGCTATCAAGGAACCTCCATCTAAAACTCTCGAGAATAACATTAATTTTTTAAAATTTTACAATAACATAAATGGAAAGTATTAATAATTGCTTTTTACATGAAGTAAAGCATATACAGTTAGAAAAAGCAATTTCCGCTATATTTTTTAAGCTTTTCCAACCTTTAGAAGAATTATTAAAATATTTACTATTTATACGCTCTAGCACAGAAACACACATTTGGTGAACCAAAACAATTTTAATATATTTGGAATATTTTGAAGAAAAAATAATGTAAATGCAATGATTTTTCTTTTCTAATGCAATTACAAACGTACAGTTTGGTAAATTTTAGAATTAGATACAAGTACATGATTATGACCTCATACATCCTTCTTTGAATTACTACAATTTACAAATGAACACAACTAATATCTAAAATTATTTATCAGAGGGAGTACAATAATCTCTCTCTTATAATTTCCTTTAACTTTTTTAAAATAGAAAATTCTAATGATTACTATCATCTGTTTTTTTTAAATGAGATTATTTTGTACCTCAATTTAACATTTTTGAATATATTGTCTCGATAATTATTGGTGAATATACATATAAATATATATGATATTCTTATCATTAATAAACTACAGTTTGAAAAAAAACTAAAAAACACTCTTTTATACTGAATCGAACTAAAAAGTAAAAGCTTGTTTTTTAGTTTTTTGAACTATCATTTATTCATTGTTGAATTTATCCTTGAGTTTGATATATGAAGCTGGAATTACGTGCCCGTGGAATTAGTCTTGCTCTTCAATGGATATTAATTAACGGGTCTGAAGTGTATTTATTCTCTCCGTTTACGAGGCCTCGGATTTGTCCCATGTCGTTATATTTCAAAGATTTCGTCTCCATGGATACAGGTCAAACTAAATAAAACTGTGTTAAGAAGAAAAAGTTCGCAT